>SNVD02013306.1:0-78836 GCA_013180625.2 Boswellia sacra
AAGTGATTATTGTTTTTATAAAGGACTCAAGTGATGCATCACCAAAAAAAAAAAAAAAGCCTAAGTAGGGAATTGAAGGGGCTTAAAGCTGATATAGTAGAAAAACGGAATATTGAAAAGCCTCAACCCGTTACCCATTTGGAAGCGCTCATGAAAATTATAGTGAAAGAAGAAAAACCACTTCAAATCCATTTTAATGATGGCGCTTTTGGCTACCCATTGAAGACTTTCTTGTCTTGCTCTGACATATGTTGTATGATTGATTTTAAAGAGCTGAGTCAGAATTGTCTTACAATTTATATGAGGTTTTGAATTCTCACCTATTTACATTGTGTTAAGGATTATATCATTGTCTTACTTCATATATTTTGTGTACGAAAATAATTCATTGCTGATTAATACATGTAGTTATCTGTATGGCGCTTGTGATGGCGGATCGGCCTCAGTGAAGTTTGGGTTTATTCACCCAGAAACCATACTTGCAAGCAAACTGAAGGACAAGCAGCTGTGTTTACAAATGTCTCAGTCACTTGCAGACAAGCTAGAAAAATTGAAGAATAAAGACTATGTTTTCATTCCTTACAATCCAGGGTCAGATATCTTTGTTTTATTTGCAAATGAACTAGCTTTTTGTACACTTACTGACTTGGGTTCATTTACTTCCAATCTACAGATACCATTGGACTTTGATTATTCTTGACTTGTCCTCTTTAAGGATATTTCATATAGATTCCTTGAGGAAAGGAATTCAGGAAGGTGCTAAGCAAGTAATAAACCAGTAAGTTTTCACCTTCATTTCTAATCATCAAAGTTTCAGGATATGTGTAAAAAACAATTCTTGAAAGTGCAATTATTTGTCTTCAGAGGGTTCATGATGTGGCAATCTGCAGTGGACAAAAATATGAAGAAGAAAAATCCGTGGATAATCGTGAAGGTATACTAGAAAATAAGTTAATTTCATTAATTAATACTTTGTAGATATTTCATTTATTAGCCACTAACACCAATTTTTGCATAATTAGGGACCACGACATGAGGGATCGATAGAATGTGGATATTACATACTCAGATACATTAAGGAGATCATAGCAGACCCCAAAATCCTCTCTGACAAGGTTAGATGATAATCATGCAATAAATTATTTTCTTACTGGTTTACTCACAAGATATTAATATTGTTGTACATGATTATGTCTTAGTTCAATTACAAGGACAAATACAGTGACAATGAGATGAATAACATTAGGATTGAGTGGGCGAACCATGTATCTGGCATCATTCTAGATCAGCTTGCGGAAAAAAAAGTGAAACAATCAGTTATTTGCAAGTATAATTCACTTATATGAGTACGTTTTTCTGCTTCAATGTTCGGTTACTATAACTAATTTGATGCATTTTTGCTTCTAATTTATAGTATATTTTTATTGTTACAGATGGAAGACTAACAAATTTGAATGTTATTTTGAAGATGTAGATGGTGATTTTTTTGTTTGAAGATGTAGATGCTGATGGATTGGGTGTTTTTTTTTTTTTGGGGCATGATTACATGATGAAAAGAGGAAATCGGAAGTAAATGGATAGGAAGCATTTAAACAGGATCAATCTTTTAGGGATTTTTTGTGAACAAATGTAGAAACTATTATTGTCAAGTTTTTTGAGTACTCCCTTTACGTATATATTGCTCAAGTTGAATGTGGCTGTTTACTATCCATGTTGTACTACTAACAGATTTGGTAGAGCTAAATCCTCTGTTTATTTAAAAAGATTTTATTTATTTATTTATTTATGCTAAAAAGTAGCATAAAAAGCAGGAAAGTTGAAGTTGGTTATGGTGGTGGGGCTGTGACTCGAGCAATGCGAAGTCGCATGATTGTTGACAGTGGGATCATATGGTCTGCGGGCTTTGGATAGGAACATGGTGGCCAAAGTTGACGGTGGCCAAAGTTGATACCATGAGTGCGTTTTATGTGTCTGGTGCTTCCTGTCACAAAGCAAATGTGGTAAGCTTTGAAAGTTGATACCATGGTTTGTGAAATTAGTGATCTGTCACAAACCATGTTTGCAGGATCGTTTTGCGAGACCAGATTACTAGTCCAGCCCTGTTAAGAATGCCAAACATGAGAAGAAACCGATATTCCAAAGATTACTTCCGTGTCATATTTAGTCGTAGGTACCAAGTGGACCTTTTTGTATGACATTGTTTTGTGTACTATTATGGATACTTAAACTGTTATATTTGCATTTTCATATCCAGGAACGCAAAATTTTTGATGAGAAATTTATTCGGATGGATACAAAAAGGTTGTGTGAGCTGACTTCTGCTACTGATATCCTCCAATTGAAGCCTTTGGTTGATCTAACCAGTCGTGTTCTCACTCGAATTATTGAGGGAAAAACTCCTGAAGAAATACGTTAAACATTTCATTTACCTGATGATCTCACAGAGGTGTGTAATGCTAGGAAGCTGTTCAATGTCTTTCATTTTTAGTTTGTTCTTTTTGGTTTTTAATGTAGATTTGGTTTTTCTTCAGGAGGAGAAGTTGGAACCATTGAAAAACGTAACTGATGATCCACATATTTGGCTTTTAAATCGATTATATGCAAGGAAGAGGAAAGAACTTAAAGAAAGGGAGAAACTTAAGGTGGTTAAGTGTTTCTTTTCTTGTTGTTTGTAGCCTCCACCACTTCTTACATACTGGTTCTTTGTCCTATCTTATATTTTTGGTGCAATTATTTTTGAAGTTTATAAAATGTAATGTGTTTGAGCTCATACATTAGTACATGTGTTAGCATTAACAACAAACTGTTTTCCCTATATGTCAGAATGTTGAGGTTGAGGAGGAACATGTGGATGAGCGCTCGGTTGATGATCTCTTGTCATTTATAAATGGAGGTATGTATTGGAAATCATCTCTTGTTCTGTAAGAAGACAGCTTGCGTTATTTCTTGGGCATTGTGCCACTTTGAGAGCTTGATATAAAGTATTCAATCATGAACAACATGAAGGAAGAAGGGGAAAAAAAAAAGAAGTCATTAACCTGTGGAGTATATCTTTTGCTTATTTTCCAGCTTACCGATATTTTTCATGTAATCGATAATTGAAATTGATTCTATTGCCCTTTATACTGTATTTGAGGAAATTTCGTTGCCTCCTGTAGAGCTCTTGAAATTGATTGGCTACATTTAGAAGTTTATTAAGTAATGTGTTGTTAACCTTAGGCATTTGGTAGGCAATGTTACTGATTCTTATCTTGAAATGGATGTCATGTATGAACCTGTAGCCTCGTCTGTTTGTCTCTACCCCTCTCACTTGAATTAAAGGTTTACTGTATCTTTCTGTTTTCCAGGAAGAGCATGCTTGCTTGTTTACAAATCATTTAGCTTAGTTTGGGATTTTACTGTATCCTTTTGTTTTTCTGGAAATGCAAATCCCTGTTAGAAATTATTAACCTTGGTTTGAGATTGGATCAGATTGCTGTTGGCAGAAAATTGCTTTACTGCAGGGCAGTGGTATTTTAAGGAGAAATCTGGAAAATAATTAAATCTATCGCTGTGTATATAAGTGCCATAAATCTGAAAGGATAACAGTAAACTTTGTATGAATAATATGGTTCCATAGCTGTTTTTTCGTAATGCGTTTTGTTTAATTTATATGTATTTTGATTGCTTATGGACCTAAACAGTTTAACCATAATAGTCAACAGGGTAGAAATAATACAACATGATGTTGTGCTATGAATCAATTATCTTTCTTCTGGATGCACTATTTGTGTTCCTTTACCATCCCAAAAGCAACTATGTCCTTAGAATATTGTTGTTAGATGCTTCAATTTCTATAAAGTATCTCGATGATACTAAATTCCATTGCTTGTCATAATATAAGACTTAATGAGTGTTGTTTGTTCCTCAGAGTCAAAGGGAGTTAAAACAAATAAGAATAAAAAGAAAAATCCAAGGCGAAAAGACCAACTGAAGGACTCATCTTCAAACAGTTTAAATGGAAACCCCAAGGTTGGCACCTCTCTGTCTATCATGTCTTGTGTCTGCATCCCTTACATGCATTATTTATTTTGGGTAAGCCTGTACGTGTTTCACTTGCTTGTGTCTGATAATCATCATGGTCTTTATTATTATTGTTATTTTTTTCCTTCCATCATGAAGAGGATGATATATTTCTCGTATTTGATTGACTATTTTTCTTTTATTGTGTTAGGAGCTTTATTCTCTCTTCTGCTTGCCGTATTGGTGAGCTTAAGGAGAGTGCATTATGCACTCCAAATAGAACAATGAAGTTGCAAGGCTCTACAGCTGTTAGCTTTTCACCTAAGCTTGAGTTTGATGATGGCGATATTGATGATGATCTGGATCCAGCAATGAAGGAGGAACTTGACAGGTTGGTTGGGCATTTGAGTATTCTAATTTTTTTTCTGATTAAGATGACGAATTTAATATTTAACTTAAAATGGGAATTCATTTTGATTGCATAAAAACCGCTGTTGATGCCTTATTTTCTAGATCTTAGATACTGCGAGTTATTTTGCCTAACTGTCACCTTAAGGGTTGTTGATGATGAATTTGTATCTTAGTATAGCTAGCTTACTTCGTTTAGCAAGAGTAGAATCACAATTCATTCAAATTTGCTTTAGCTTTTGCATTCTCTTTCTAGAGGTCTTATTTTCCTTCTCTGTCTCTTTCTCCAGTTAAAAGTGTTGGTAAAAAAGTGAAGATCCAGAATTGGAGTTGTGACTCTGAAGGTTAGATTAGGTTTATTATTTGATTTGGTTGTAGTACTTGTAATTATAGGTCTATATGAGAAAGGTGTGCTCAGCTCTTTGTAATGAATTAACTAGAGCAGTGTTTGTAACGAAGATGAAAGAGAAACGATGCATTCATAAAAATTTACATCTTCCAGAACATTAGAATCTTATAAATATAGATATGTAGCATATAATTTCGTAGAGTTTTTTGGTTGATCATCTATTATCTGACCTCGATATGGTCAACGATATAGATGGTTATTGTGGATGGAATGGCATATCATTTTCTCTATCATTATTATTATTGTTCAATGTAAGGAAGTAGAGGACTTTGCTAGGAGATTGAATTCAGATTGGCCACAAAGGATGCAGGAGATTTTATCATCGGGCCAAGAAAGAAGACTCGTACTATGAATGGAAATGGTTCCACACACAGATGTACAAGTACGAGTTTTCTTTTCTTCCCTTATTTTTTTGGGTAAGAAAATGTCAATGGGATTCAGCACTTCAGATCAGGTGCATCAATTTATCATTTTAAACAAAAGTTAGTGACATGCATATAAAATTCAGAGATAACTTCTTTGCATTGTAGCATGAATTTTCTTTGCATTTACTTCTTTGCATTGTAGCATGAATTTTCTTTGTAAAATAAATTTCTTAATAGATCCTCTAGAAATCAGCATTTCAGGGAGTCATCAGCCCTAGATCTGAGATTCATCTCTCATAGTGAATGTGGACAGATACCAAATGTTGACCAACATTTGGCCTGTGATATTTACGTAGTAACTTGCTTCTTGGTCAGTGCTTTCATGATTAATAACTTCCATGAATGAGTCAATTCTTATCTATTACATTTTAATAGGTGAGTCCATTATTTCTCCTGGAGCCAAGCAAGGGTTAATACCCCTTGCAGTACCACTAGCCAAAAGTAGCTCAAGTACAGATAAACTATTGTATATGTCTGGCGTTTTTTATAGTTGAGAAGTGCCAAAGCTAAAGTCTTATGTGATTTCATTTTTAAATAGGTGCTGTGACTGCATTGCTGAGATGGCCAACAGCTCCACCTGGGTGAGAAGATCATATGCTTCAGATTTCAGACACAGATGTCTATCTTCTAAGAAAGGTACCAAACTGATGTATATAGTTGCTTTGACCAACAACTAAATAAATCTTTATGACAAATAATGCTTTCAGGTTGGTTTATTTTCGGATGTCATAGAGCAAAAAGTGATGCACCATTTTACAAAAGGAGACCACGTAAGATTCATCTGATTTCTACTACTGTTTTCAAGGCACGCTTGATTTGTGAATTTAGTTTTTTTATTGTTTATACATGTTAATGAAAAGATTTCAGCTTTGGTGAGAGAGAATTCTATACAAAGAAGAATCTTTTTTCGGGTTTTGCACGGCCTTTTGTATTCAACGCCCAGGTTTTACTAAAGTTAGTAGGAACTTTCTCCCATTACTGTCTCGTAGGGTTAAATGTTGATTTATTTAATTGCCCAGGTTTATATTCTTTCTCTGAATTTTTTAGGATTGGGCGTAATCTTGAAGCTAAAGATGCTGCCAGGGGAGCTTTAAAATCTCCATGGTGGACTCTGGGTTGCAAGTACCATGTATGGTACCATAGACAATTGCTTTTCATCTTTTCTTACGTTTCCTATACCTTTTCTAATCTTTATTTTATTTTATTATTATTTTTGTTAACTGTCTTCCATTTGTGGGTATTAAATGGTTATTTTCTTCTCTTCAGGAAGTCGCAAGTATAGCACAATGGGAGGATGAACAAATTGAATATGTTAAAGAAAAATTGACAGAAGAGGGAAAGGAGCAAGATCTAAACAAGGGGAAACCACCCGCTCAGGTTTTCTCCTAATAATTTTTCTATTCATTGTTTGCGGCAAGCCAATCAACACTTAGCTTGTTGTCAATCTGTGTTCATTCTACTCTATTAATTTATTAATGTTAAAACATCTTTTAATTTTCATGATTCGTGTAAATATCTTGCGTCAATTGTTTTTGTTATTTTACTGTTTGCAATTGAAATGTCTTATATCAACATTTTCTGGTGGTAATATTTAAGTTAGGATATGTTGCTTTATTAACTTGCTGGGATTTATGAAAATAGGTATAAGGCTCTAGCTATTTGGGGGTCATTTTTTAACTTGGATATTAAGATCTTGTCTTTGACATATTATTATAGTATATCAAATGCTCATTAATGTATGAATTATTGTATATCAAAGTTATTTTTTATTTCCCCCAGTCATTTTGTAACTTCATGTTTTGATGTCTGGTAGAATAGCTGCCCTGTTGTTTGTGTTACCTATACTTCATAGCTTAATTGTGTATTGTTATATGTAGGAACAATATATTAGGGACGCAATTGGTTCTCCATTGCTCTCCTTCACCTTGATGCAACCACATGCGGTAAGTTGCTTTAAATAAGTACAGTTTAAGTTAGTAAATAGTTGCATTTTAATTCAGTTTGACAGTTCAAGTTATCTTTTATATATTATTTATCTCACCTTTTTTTGGTGATTTGTTTGAAGTTAGTGTTATGTTTTGCAAATATTTTTGTGCAAACCTTTTTATCTGAATACAACAATTATGAACAAAATGGAGAAAAACAAGTTTGTCATTTTGTAGTTGAATTTCTTCAACTGCCCAATAGATCTTTAGCTTTTAGTTTCTATGTTAACCAAGGTTTAGTAAGTGGGTTTTAATTGATATTAGTCGTTTTTTCTTTGTTCTGGCAATTTGTGATGTGACGTACCACAGAAGTTGGCTGGTTAGCTTGATTTTAATTTAATCATATTGCATTCCCTATGTATTGATGTAATTTAAATCAAAAACAATTTGCTCATGATGTACTGTTGACCATTGCATGTATATGATTAATTTTCTAAGCTAATCTACTTAAGTAATTTGTAAATTGAATTTGTTATGAACAAGTTAAATTGAATTTGTTATAAACAAGTTAAGTGTGTTGATTTTGTACAGTTTAAGTTTAATTTTGTACTTATTGGACTGTTAAGTAGTAGGTTGACTTCGTAAATAGGTTTCATGGATTTTTTTTTTTGGTTATATTGGATAAGGTATTTGTGTCTTGACTCTTGACGTTATCAATAAAACAGATAGTTCATGATTTGTTCCAAAATCTTTTAGGAAGAGCTTTCTTCCATTAGGAACTTGTAGGTTCCTCGAGGACCATTGGAATGGCACTAAAAAATTGCATAGTATTTCACTCAAATGGTTTTGAAGGGCTGTTATGTCACGTTTTTGAGTACTGAAGCTATTCTGATTTTCTTGTACTACTACCCCAAGAAAACTCGCCACCGTGACTTGCATCTTTCTTTGCCCCTTCATTATCTGGGTATATTCTTTCTCATAATTGTTGTCCAAAATGTAGATCATACTTGGTGAGGAGAGTTTCCATGGGATATCAAAAATGTCGTTTAAAATCATTTTGGCAAGGCCAGCGTTGGTTTTCAACTCAGATGCTATTTGCTCTTGATTACCTGATCTATCTGCTTCACACCTAGGCCATATAGGCTATGTTTTTGCTCATATCCCCTTGTTTTCCACAAAGTGATAGCAGCTTCATTGAAAATAGTTTTTAATACTTTTCCAATTGATATGAAATTGGCAAATGGCAGAAAAATCCATTCAATTGAGCACAATGTAGGTCCTGACCTTATAAATTTTGAGGTTACTTAGAGGACGAACATTCAGTACCCATCCTTTTGGTGGCACAAAATCAGTATTACTAATTTGATCCTCCTCCTCTGATTTCCAAACACTTCGAGTTAGCTCGATGCTTTTAGTGTCTTCAAAGCAGTACACTAAAATGTGTTGCATAGAAGCAATATATAGTACTGTCAAATGGTCTGATCATATAGATTGGAAGGAGAAAGAACAATGTAAAATTGAAGATCAACCCTGTGTTCTCAGTTAAAACTCTTCAATTGAGAGCAGGTTTTATTACAGTAGTATCTTGAGTGACTCTTGTATTTGAAGTCATAATCACCTTCTATTTTTCATCATTGGAAAGTAGAACTTTTGTGTTATAGATGCCAATATAGAAGTAGCATCACAAGTTTGATCATCTAACTAAGGAAACTCACCAATAATGAATGATACAGTAACTTCAAAAAGGAGCTTGATTCTTAGAATTTTGAACCTGTATCTCAAACATGGATAGAAGATATTATGCATAGAAATTGTTGTCTGGTTAAAAGTGATTCTGTACATAGAGATTTTAAGACAAACTATTTAGTAGTTTGACTTGGTTGAGAATATGATAAACCTTTTAATCTAAATTAAACGAGTAATTTTATGAAAGGCCAGATTTACATGGAATGATGGGAATTTAAAAGTGTTTTGAGGGAAGGAAAGAAGCAAAAAGTTTCTTCAATTTTACGTTTGTTATTTGCTTATATTCTTCTATCACCAGGCTATCATCTCTTCACTCTTATCTACTACTATCTTCTTTGGTACTTTCTGTTACATTACAGTACTGAATTATTTTGATTTTATAGTGATTGCTGGGGAGATAACCAATTTCGCTGCCTATGCTTATGCTCCTACAATTCTTGTAACTACATTAGGAGCCTTAAGTATTATATTCAGGTAAGACCCTCTTCAGCTTCAGTTGCAGTAGAAGATTAAAAGGAGTCTTTGTTTCATTTTTCTTTTTTTTTAATTGTTTCCATCTTTATCTAGCCATCAATGCATGTACATAAATACATAGATGGACAACATTGTGTGGTGTATATGTATGTGTGTGTGTTTGTGTGTGTGTTTTACTTCTAAAGAGATCATTGTTTGGCAGTGCAGTGCTAGCACATTTTATTCTGAAGGAGAAATTGCATATATTTGGTATGGTTGGATGTGTTCTCTGCGTGGTGGGCTCTGTTAGTATCATTTTACATGCTCCACATGAGAGACAACTGGAATCGGTCAAGGAAGTCTAGCACCTTGCTGCACAACCAGGTATGTAAAAAGTAACCATGAAGTTGATTGTCCTATTGCCTATAATAGACCTTGCAGATTTCAGGATTTAGTCCTTTGCTAGGATTTCGATCCATGTATTTTTGTCCAATACAGGTTTTCTTGTCTATAGTGGCTTAGTTTTGGTTGTGGTTGCTGTACTTATTTTTCGATTTGAATCATTGAAAGTGAATGATTGGTATGCTTTAAATTACAGTCAAATATTGTCAGCTTAAGTTCTAGAACCATAAAACTAATTTTTGAGGTTGCAATCTGCTCTACTTTTGCAGTAAGTGCTAAAATGCAGGAGCAACGGGTAAAAAGTGTAGCTGCTGGTTAACAACTGCAAGTGTCCTTAATTTGCTTGTTCTTTTTCTGATACTATTTAATTTGCTTATTGACATGTCTACTATTATGATTGTTACAAAGAAGCATTTATATCTTTTTTAATTAAACACTCACACAGATCGTTTATTTCAATAGTGTATGATAAATCTAGGACAGGAGATATTTGTGTGTGTTGTATATGCCAAATTGGAGTATTGAAAAAATCGCACAGGGTAGAAAAATAACAAATATTAGTACTGTTATGTTTCTTAAGCAGCAAGAACCATATCTGTCGTTAGAAAGCCATATTTATCGGGCAAAAAGCGATAAATATGGTGCAATACAAAATGGAATCATATTTATCGGTCAACAAGCGCCAAATATGATGAAATTAAAAAAAAATTGACAGTCAGTAAGCCATATATATCGGACAAAAAGCGATAAATATGGTTCAAAACTCATATTTATCGGTCAAAAAGCGCCAAATATGATGAATTTTAAAAAATTTGACCGTTAGCATGCTAAATTTGTCGGGCAAAAAGCGATAAATATGATACACTTCAAAATGGAATTATATTTATCGGTCAAAAAGCGCCAAATATGATAAATTTTAAAAAATTTGAACGTTAAAAAGTCATTTATCGGGCAAAAAGTGATAAATATGGTTCAATAATTATATTTATTGGTCAAAAAGCGTCAAGTATGATAAAATTTAAAAAATTTGACCGTTATCAAGTCATATTTATCGGTCAAAAAGCGCCAAATATGGTAAAATTTAAAAATTTGACCATTATAAATCCATATTTATCGGTCAAAAAGCGCCAAATATCATAAAATTTAAAAAATTTGACCGTTGTCAAGCCATATTTGTCGGGCAAAAAGCGATAAATATGGTACAATTCAAAAATTTTGACCGTTGGAAGCCACTAAATTTGTCAAAAAAGTGACAAATATGTAATTTTTTGTACAGTATTTTTGAGTTATATTTGGCGCTTTTATGTGACAAATATTTTAAACTATATTTGGCGTTTTAACCGACCGCCAAATATTGTCAAAATCACCATATTTGGCGGTGCCATTGGTGGCGTTTTTATGACCGCCAAATATTGCCATATTTGACGGTGTCATATTTGACCGTCAAAGACCGCCAAATATGGCATTTTTTCTTGTAGTGAAAGACTTATATAGTAGACTCAATCCTAATCCTACTCAAATCATGAGTATTAATTTTTCTAAAATAAACAAACAATTAATCCTAATCCAAAACTAACTAGGAATATTAAATCCTCTCATAACATGTCTTCTAATCCAATTAGTACCAATAAAACTCTAATCTTATTTTAACTTGGACTTTAAATTCTAAATAAATTCTTAAGCTTTGTTTGAACTTCTAACACCCTCCCTGACACTAAGCTTAACTATAACAATGACTTTAAACTTCTTCTTGAACCTTTGCTTGTTGGTCTATTGACGAAATATCTTCAATGAATGATTGCAAACTCTTCCTTTCTTGTCTTCACAAACATCTTAATATATAACTTGAGTAATTTTGTAATTAATTACTATGCTCTCTTATCAACCAAGTAAACACAAGATCTTTATTAAGACTATAAAGTACCTTACTAACCAATCTTACCTTCATGTTTTCCCATATATACTCATATGGTTTCCTTGCATAATATATCAACCATGACCATAAATATTTATCTACTTTCTTTTCTTCATATATGTCTCCAGGAAAATACCCACACTTCAATTTATCTTTATGTGAAAACTTGACTCCATAAGCCTTCATTAACAAAGCCTTTACTTTGAACTTCACATCACTTCTCCTAGTAATGTAACTCTATGCTCCATGTTCTATTTGCCAATATCTTTAAAACTCTTCACTTTTGCTTCCCAAACCTTCTCTTTCTCTTTAAACTTCTTTGTTTTCTTATCCAATCCAAGCAATTCTTCTTCTTTTCCCCTTAAATTCTTCCGCAAAACATCACATTCCTTCTCTTCTTGAATATATTTTTCTGCAGGGGGTTTATAATGAAAGTTTAAAAAACAAATGAACCAACTTGTAATTTTGCATGGATTTATTTATGATAAACAAAACCTGGTGGGAGTAAAAGAATCTTCTCCGCAAAACTAAACTAAAATGATATTTTTCACCTGAGGGATCTGACAGATATTTGACACTATAGGGGGGCCAATGATAATTTTTCAAAACGATCATGAACAACAACCACTTTTCCGGCATCTAAACTCCAATTTTCTTCTTGAGCTTCATAGATCTGATGATTTTGAGTTGTATGATGGTAGAGGTATATATTCACTTGTCGTTTTTCGATGAGTTTCAAGACAAAAACCATTTTCCAAAGCTTGTTTTCACGTTTCCGATGTGTTCCAATCTGAATTTCATATCGGCGAAGAAGCAAAGTTTGTTAAGCATGTCCCGATCTATCCAATGGTGGTGAAGGTGAGAACTCAATCGCCGACGGCTTTTTGATAGCTTCTGGGCGACTTTTGGCTGTTGATGGCGAACGTTTGCTGTTGATTATATGGGACTTCCTTCCTCCTTAACCCTCTTATGGCCCCGAAATTTCTATTGATTTTTCTAAATTTTCTTTTTCTTTCTTGTGTTGACAATTTTCTCCATTATTCTCCACCAAAATCTCTTGTTTTTCTTCTTTACCACCAAGAGACTCATCTTTTTTTTTCTATCAATATTTTCCTCTTTAGTATCACTATAAGTTTCCATCAAATAATCTCAAAACTCTTTAGCTAGCTTTTTAGTACTCATTATAAGACCAAACTTCTTATATATATATATATATATATATATATATATATATATATATATATAATGTACTAGAAAATCCTAAATACCTATTCAAAAAGACGTGCTATTTTATCTTTCTTTTGATTGCATTCAAGAATTTCCTTTTGCTCTTGTGTTAATGTTGCTTGATCTGCTAGTACTTCAAACCTTGATTTGTAACTTCCCACATGCCTCTATACTCAAACTTGGCTTGCATTTGGGTTATTCAATACTCAAAATTGTGCTCGTTTCCATCAAATCTGGGAAGTTCTTTTTCCATCTTAAATCGTTTCCTTGACTCTGCCTCCTTGGCAACCCAATTTTGACAACCTTGCTTTCACAAATCCTTCTTGGAGCTTTGTTCCTGTTACTCTCACAAGTCTTCCTTAGATCTCTACATTTGGCTTAGATAGGGCCTTCCTTCCTTAGCTCTACCAAACTTACTCTAACAGGTCTTCCCTAGAGCTTACTACCTAGCTTCGAAATAGCTCTGATGGCTTTTCCCATATTCTTCCAACCTAACTCTGAGATGCTTCTCCTAAATCCTTCCAACCTAGCTTTAAGATGCTTCTCCCAAAACCTTCCAACCTAGCCTTGATACCACTTTGTTAGAATTTGCCTCACTCTGATACCACTTTGTTAGAATTTGCCTTACTCTGATACCACTTTGTTGGAGAACAATTACTCAAACAGAGCAAACTCAAGCAAACATAAGAATATAATGAAAAAGAAAATTTGACTTTTAAACTCTTCTACTCGTTTATTACTTCTTAATTCTTCTTAATGAAATTAACAAATTATAAAGACTTATGTAGTAGAATCAATCCTAATCCTACTCAAACCATGAATGTCAATATTTCTAAAATAACCAAACAATTAATCCTAATCCAAAACTAACTAGGACTATTAAATCCTCTCATAACATGTCTTCTAATCTAATTAGAACCAATAAAATCTAATCCTATTTTAACTTGGACTTTAAATTCTAAAAAAACTCTTAAGCTTTGTTTAAACTTGCAACAACAAATATAGTTGAAGACCTTTCCGAAGATGCCTCTTCTACTTCCATACTTGATTTTGGAAACTTTGGGCTTTATAACCCCAGTGGAGGAATAATGTGATAGAGTTTTGATCACCCGACTGATACTATTCTGCCAAGACAACGTCTTGGTAACGGGAAGGAGTTGTTTTCAAGTGCTTCAGCAACTGACTATTCAACTGGAAAATTCTATCTTAAAAGTCAAAACGACGGGAACCTTGTGCAGCACCCAAATGATATTGGTACTTCAAACACGGCTCCATATTCTTATTGGACTTCATTTACAGAAGGCACAGGTGATAGCGTGACACTAAGCCTTGATGTGGATGGTTGTTTCTACCTACTGAACGACACTGGTTTCATCATAAAGAATATAACAGATGGGTATCTGACCATGGGAGTGATATACTTCATGAAAGTTAATTGGGATGGGATATTTCGATTATATTCACACAATTTGAGCCAAAGTAGTTCCTTGAAAGTTGTTTGGAATTGTACAGTTAATAAGTGTAGGCCTAAATGATATGCATCATGATTGTCTATGCCTTCAACAGTTTTTGTGTTTTAAATGATATGTATCATGATTGTCTATGCCTTCAAGAATTTTCACCCGTGAACCAAGGGAATTGGACTGCTAGTTGCGAGAGGAATTTCACCGTATCAAGTTGCAGTAGCAGCCATCAAACTGTCAAATATGCTATAAAAGTATAGTACAATACTATCTGGGAAGATGAACCATATAAAGTTCTATCAGAAACAACCGAAGAAGACTACGAAGCAACGTGTTTGGTGGACAATAATTGTGAAGTTGCACTATTCAGATCTAACCAGTTCAGAATGCAAAGGCTTCCTTTGAGATTTGAAAGGAGACATACCAATACAAACTCAAACTATGTTGCTTTTATCAAGGTAGATGTTGTATCCTTTACTCCCAATGTTGTGCCCCAAGAAGACCAAAAGGACAACGGAGCAGATATCGTAGTAGTCATTTCTTTGTCTGCTGGTGTTCTATTTATTGTTTTGACCATCTTCGGAATTGTCATATATAGATATCATGTCTAGTCTAATAGAAGAGTTACTAGTAATGGTAATATAACATTTTGTGAGGATGTTGCTCCCATATCATTTAGTTATGCATAAATTGAAAAACTAACAGACAATTTCAAGGAAAAGATTGGTAGGGGATCTTCAGGTATAGTCTTTAAAGGGACATACATGAATCTCCAAAGGTTTATCGCTATAAAGAGATTGGAGAAGCTGCTAGCTGAAGGGGAAAGAGAGTTTTTAATGAAGTAAAAGTAATTGGGAAAACCCATCACAAGAACCTTGTCCGTCTGCTAGGCTATTGATTTGATGGATCCAAAAAGATCTTGGTATATGTACATGAGTAATGGATCTCTCATAGACAGACTTTTCACACCTGAAAATCAACCAAATTGGGTTGAAAGAATGAATATTGCTTGTAACATAGCTCAAGGTATTCTTTATCGGCATGATGAGTGTGAGACCCAAAACATCCATTGTGGTATAAAACCTCAAAACATAATCATCGACGAATGCATGTGTGCAGAAATTTATGACTTTGGATTGGCAAAGTTCTTGAAGCCAAACCAAAATAAAACCTTCACTACAGTTAGAGGAACGAGGGGATATGTTGCACCAGAATGGCATTGAAATGTGCCTGTTAAAGTTAAAGCTTATGTTTACAGCTTTGGAGTTATTTTGTTAGAAATCATTTGTCGTTGAAGAAGTATGGATTAGAATCTTCTAGAGAATGAAGTTATTCTTGAAGATTGGGTTTACCAATGTTTTGAAGCTGGTAAGCTGAGTAAACTAGCTAGTAGGTGATGAAGAGGTCAGACTAAAACAATTGGAGAGGATGATCAAAGTTGCACTTTGGTGCATTCTTGATGAGCCATCTCTACGCCCTTCAATGAAGGTCTTACTTATGCTTAAAAGGACTGTAGACATTCCAATACTGCCTAGTCCTAGTTCTTACCTTAGTTGCATCTAGGTAATATTTGTGTTTATCTTTCTATGCCATTGTTTTGGAAAAGAAAATATAAATAGATAGTTATGGATGTTCATTTTTTTTACTTTTCCCTATTTCACTTCTTCCAAATGTAGCCATAGTTTTGGCTATTTCACTACTAAACTCTATGGCAAACCCAAGATTTTATCTTAGAGGGGTACTTTCAATATATATATATATATATATATATATATATATATTAAAAAAACCTTAATAGTCTATGAAAAATTATTTTAAAAGAATATATATGGACAGGAGACATAATGAATCTTACACTTCAAAACTAAATAATCCTAATACAATAAATCAAAATATAAAATACTAAAGCTTAATAATTTATTATATAAATACATATTAATTATTGACATTGACAAGTATTTATATTTAAAAGATGTTGCATAGTTACCTAATTGTCATGTATGAAAAATATTTTTATTTGTAATCCTACTCCTATGTTAAAAATTTGCAAGCAAAGTTTTTACATTAATATCAAGATAACTTTGTATTGAATTGTTAATATATTTCTTAGACATGATGATGTCAATTTAAAAATAAATTTTCTTTTCAAATATCTCTCCATATTTTTTCTAAAAAATTATTATTTTACAAAAATTGTTATGTTGTACCCAAAAAGGCTACACATGCATAAAAAAGAATAAGAAGACCGAAAAATAATTTTTGAAAAATGAAGTTTACTATTTTTTTTAGTAATTGATACATATAAATTACGATTAATAGCCTGCCAAACTTATATTTTTATAACTATATTATAAATTATATTTGTATTGTAACGTCAAGACAAGTAAGTTGTCAACAATTTTAATTTTTTTTTAATACATGTATTATTATTGTTACTGCACCTAAGTTATTTTGATAAAGGAATTATAATATTATGTGAGGACGTATAAGGGAATTATAATAATGTGTGAGGGCATATTTGAAGAATTCATTCTTAAACCAAAGGTAAATTTACTAATCATAGTTAACCCTTGGCTATGAAGATATATATGTGTTATTCAAAGTGGCTAAGATATTTTTGAAAACCCTAATCACCTTTCTAATTATCTAAGAGCTAAGGAAGAAAAAATTAGAAAGAAAAGAGGTAAGACCCATCCTCTTCTCTAGGTCCTAATAATTATATGTGAATCTTGTCATAGATTTAAGTGTCATAAAACTAATTAGGGTTTTTGTTAAACCATATATGTTTTGACATTTTCTTAGAATCATGAGTTATTGCAAGTATGAAAGATTTATGGGGTGGATGATGTTTATAGAGGCCATGGAAGATGTTTGAACTAAAAACCTGCAGACATTTTACTAGACAGCCTGGGATTCAAATCTTTATATAACATTGCTGAGCTTTGTTTTGGTTTTCAAGTTTTTATATGTTAAAGTAGACATTCTAAGGTTTATTAGAACTTGATTTTACTAAAAATGTCCAAGTATTTGATTTTAACTAATTTTTTAAGTTTACTTTCCATTCTAAATTTTCTACGAATTTCTTGATATTCTGGGATTATTTCAAGAAACTGAATCATTTTGGAAGGAAATTTGCAAAACTAGTTTTCTATATCTTATTTGCATTTAAAAAGCTTTCAAACAAAAGTGGGTTTACTCGAATTGGACTTTTAGATGATTTATAGTGATTTTTCAAAGTTGTACTACTAAATCTGAAATTTTCAATTTTCAGAATAGAGCATGCAAAACGAGTTACTTTTGACTAACGTAGACACAAGAAAAATTCATGATTTTTGGTATGATGAATCTTGTATATGTCTTTTAATAGAATTTTCATGGTGATCCCATTATTGTGTGATTTATTATAAATTTTCAAATTGGATTGTTTAGTCTAAAAGGCTATCAGATAGAATTTGAATTTGTATAAAACTAGGTGCTTCAAGTGCTTTTTTATCTCTTTTTAACCTTGAAAATTTTAAGACACTATGGTTTAAATGTCTAAATGATTTCTACAAGTTTTTGTAAAGTTTGGAATAAGCATCAATTGTCTAAAAATAATCCAATTAAGTGTGTGCAGTGTTGGGATAGCATTTTGGTTTAAATTAACCATTTTGTTTGATGATTCTTAAGGAAACTTTTTATAATTATTAGGCTAAGACAAGGAAATTTCAGTGGAGTATATTAGGTAAGTGAACCATATTCTCAACTAAGGACACAATGGACATATTATTATTTTATGAGATGTGTTTTATTCCATATGTTTATGTATATATGAAAGTACATTATGTTTTGATTGAAACACTATATTTATGATATGAATGAAAGGTTTGATTTTGATCTTTTTCATGTGGTTTTGATATGTGATGGCATGAATATTATGTGAAAATGAACTGTTATATGTTTTGAAAGTGAAATTCATTCCTAAAACCTTAGGACATCGAATTCTCATTGCTTGATCGACTGAGGGAGGTCCAGACCATGTGTTTCTCTATATAGGATTCGGGAGGCCTGGTATAACTCAGATTGTCAGACTAGCCTCAGGTCATTCTATTAGTGATTGGATGAGTCGAGATATGAACCATATGTTTTCTTGTATGGGATTTGGTAGTATGGGCCCAGCATAACCCAGATTGTTATACTAGCCTCAGGTTATTACAAAAACGGGTGTAGGTTCCTAAGGATATGCTTGATAAGTACCGTGAAAGCTTTCAACTTTTGTGATTGATTTGAAAAGCATGTTTGATAAATAATTGATTATGAATGAAATTCAAATTTATGTTTTTTCTTGTTTGTATTTTCTAAATGTAAAACCTAGCTTACTTACTAAGTTAATACTCACTAGTCTATTGTGCACCTTAAGTAATTGATGATTATCCAATGTGCATGGAGGATTTTGGCATAGAGATGATGGAGTTCCTTTGGCAATATGTCCGTGCACTACAAGAATTTTTTAAATATTTGTCACTTTACAATTTTTTTATTTGGCGGTTTTTTAAAAAAGTGAGACATATAACACTAATCTATAAGTCAAACCTACATTTCCTTCATATTCGTCACTCTTTTTTACTTTATTATATATTTATCACTTTTTTAGACAGTGACAAGTATGCACAAAAATATAATAA
Organism: Boswellia sacra; assembly: GCA_013180625.2. Classification (NCBI taxonomy): domain Eukaryota; kingdom Viridiplantae; phylum Streptophyta; class Magnoliopsida; order Sapindales; family Burseraceae; genus Boswellia; species Boswellia sacra. The sequence continues at coordinate 19,040 of SNVD02013306.1, forward strand.
TATATAAAATTTTAAAATAAATAACATGTAATTAATTTTTTTATGAAATAAGAATTAAATTTTAATTTTAATTTTAATTCATCAATAAATATAAATTTTTAAACAAAATTTAAAGAAATAAATAAAATAATGTAAAAATTTGGAAGTTAAGGAAATGAATGAATGAATTATTTATTTAAAAAACTTATGAATTATGAATATATAAAAAATCATTGTTAAATAATATAATTTTATGTTTAAAAAGTTATTAATTAAAATTAAAAATAAAAAATGTAAGAAAGTGAAAATTAATGAATAAACTTTACATCCAAAACTACGTCATTTTGGTTGAAAGAAGGGCAAAATAAAAATTGAAGAGGGATGTTCTCTGTTTTATTGTCTGCCGCAACTACCACCTCCATCGATATCTTCCATTCCACCAACATCGCCATAGCCTAGGGTTTTATTGTCTGCCACTGTTCTACTCGTCTCCTTTTTCATATTCCTACTTTACCTCTCGATCCTACCCTCCAGCTCGCGCGAATCCACCTCAATCACATCCGAGTCAAATCCTCTCCGAGGCCCACGCTCGACCTGTCGTTCTGCCTCGCCATCAAGGTCCACAGCAGAGATTTCTTTTCATTGAAGTATGAGTTGCTGGCCGTTTCGGTTGGTTACAGAGGGAGAGAGATAGGGTTGGTGAGGTCTGAAGGAGCCGAAGTGAGAGCGAGAGGGAATTCCTATATGAATGCAACGCTGGAGCTCGATGGCCTTGAGGTCATTCATGACGTTATTTACTTGATCGAGGATTTGACCAAGGGCGTTATACCCTTTGAGACTGATACTGAGGTCAAAGGCCAGCTCGGCCTCTTCTTCGTCGAAATCCCTCTTAAGGTCTTTATCTTTTCTTTGCTTTTCTTTATTTTTTTAAAAATCAATTTTAGGAAAATTAGAAATGTTGCAGATGCATTTAATTGTGTTCCTGAAATGTTTCAGGCGAGACTCTTATGCGAGGTGCATGTAAATACGAACGATCAAACCATTATCTGTCAAGATTGTTACGTGGAGGTGAGCTCTATACAAGCGAATTCTGGTCTCAAGGACTTGTCATCAAGTTGTGTGACTGATGTATTTGGATCGACCAGTTGGTATTCTTTTTCGTTTGATTTGTTTTTTGTTTTTTTTTTCTGTTTAGACAGAACCAATTTTTGTGTTTAAAATTTTTGAATATGATTTCCGGATATTTTGTTTGGTTGGTCTGCTCCAGTTGCACGCTACATCTTCCATTCTACTCCACCTCCAGCTCCCAATTAACTTTTTATACAATAAAAGTATGTTCTTTCTTCCTTATATACTATACAGGTTCACAGGTTTATACTCTCCATTCATAATTGCTAGATTAACGTTTCCTCTGTTCTCTTTTTGTTGTATTGATATTATTAAAGGTTGATAATTGACGAATTTCCAGAAAGTAGGAAATTATTATTTGGCTTTGGTTTGTGACTATAGATAAATGCTTTTGTCTTGACTGGATTTGATTGCTTTTGCTTTATTTTATGTGCTTGGGGTTGCTTTATTCTATATGTTTGGGGTTGGTGATTGTAAATAGAAATCTATAATTTGTTGTGAAACCGTTAGAGGGAGATTTAGTAATTAATAATCTATAGAGAGATTTAGTAATTAATAATCTATAGATTGACCTAATATAATTCCTAAGTATTGAAGAAAATTAACTAATTTCTCACTTTAATGCTTAGTTCTGTTTTTATTGATGTTGATAATTTTTTATTTTCATTGATCTGTATAGGTTAAAGTGAAAATGGTCTCATAGATTGATCATGATCATTCAAGGGCCGCCAAGAGGCTATCAATCTCTATTGGAGATATTTTAGGTGCTGGAAATGGAAGAGATGATGTGCAGTTAATGAGAGTTATAATTTGTTTCGCTAGATTATTAGATAAGCAACTGTAGAAGTTTATTGCATTTTATATTGATAAAGAAGTAGATTATGTCATCAGATTGAAGGTAGTCCTTCTAGCGCCATTTAATTTTATAATGCTTGGTTAAATTTTTCTAGTAAGAAATTAATCTTGTTCCTGCTTTTGATATGACTAAGGTAAACTCCAGAGATCGGAAATCCGATTTCGTCCTAGAATAAGACCAGAGTAAACCTTGGATGAGAAATTTCTAATTTGTCTTGAATTTAGAATTCAATTTTATAAAGAATTCCACATTCACCATTTACCATTGAAGTACCAATTCATTATAGCTTTTAGTGCATTAGAAAGTAAAAAAAAAAAATGTAGACCAATTTAGCTATAATTGTTGTTTTCAGCACTGACGTGGCCAAAAATGGCTGCATCGTCAGTTTGTCATTGTCCTTTTGTTGCTAACTTATCAAAAGAATTTGTGCTAGCTGAAGCAACTAGATTTTGGTTGGCATTGCAAGAGCTGCAAGATAGGGGAGCAAACCTGGAATGCAGTCAAAAGATGCTAAATTCGTAGAAAGATATTTTAGACTTTCATGTTGAGATGGTTTTGCTTTAACATTACAATGTTCTTAACTTAATTGGTAGCTTCCTTAATATATATAGTCTCAGACTTCTGTAACTAAAATTTAACGTAAAATTTTGATGCCAATTGATAACGTTCATTTTACCAGAGTAGTAGGAGTAGCAAAAGCATAGTAGCCATGGCAGAATCCATATTTATGGTACATTGTTATGTATATATTTTATTTGTAGACTTTGTGAAGCAGGCACATCATATTTGTGTTTTTGAATACTATGCCTAATTAATTTGTTATAGGCATATAAAAATTTCTATAGCTTTCTCACACTCTGAATATTTAGCATGGAAATGTTATAAACTCCTGCAAAGTTAGTGCGTATAACAGCTCCTGAAGATTAACAAATTATTTTGACTCTGTTCTTTTTAGAACTCACTTAACGTAGCTTTTTTTTTCGTGTGTGTGTGTTTAGTCCACCGGTGCCTTCTATGCTATGTCAAGGCATGCAAGTGCAACTCCATTTCCACCGTTTATTCTTAGCCGTGGTATCGGTTGGCAGGTAATACTTTCTAGATTGCTTGCCTTCTACTTTTTGCATTCATCTTCATTGGTGAATTGACATTCAAATAGCCCCCAGAAAATTTCACTAGTGAAAACCCTGCATCTTAATAAAATGTTGTTGGCCTCTTTATCATAATAAATCTGCTATACCAAAAGTAGTTCACCATCTCGTGGTTAGCTGCTACCCTTTGCTGTACTGTACAGCCTGTAAATTGTCTCTCTCTCTCTCCCCCTCTCTTTTAGTTAGATTTTTTTACTTTTTCTAATCTTAGGGAGTTGGCATTCTCTTCTCTGGGATATTTGGAATTGGAAATGGATCAACAGTATCTGTGTAAGATTTATGAAATCACATCATATCATGAGATATTCTGATTTATCAATTTGTTAGTATTTTTTTCTTTTGTTTTATCATTTTGAATGGCCTGAGAACCTTTAAGCGGTTTTCCTGCAGTGAGAATGCTAGTTTGTTGGCGCTGACCTGTGTAGGTATGTATTATTAAGTTCCCTGAAAAGCTTTAATATTCCTAATCAGTTGACGATTAAATTACTTAACAATATCCTTTAATCACCTATGAGCAAGTTCAGCGGGTCTCAATTTCCTTCAGTTCTGCAATTTGAACAGCTTCAGGACAAAGTTTATATTAGGTTTCTCCTTTTTTATGGGCTTATCGATACCACAGTACTTCAATGAGTACACTGCAGTTAATGGTTATGGTCCAATCCATACTAAAGCAAGATAGGTAACCAATTATGTTTCTTTCTTTTCTATTGTCCAAGCTTGGGGCCTTCCATATGTTACTTATCTTAATATCTTCTTCCTCTTTTGGCAGTTCAATGACATGATCAATGTACCATTCTCATCTGAGCCATTTGTTGCTGGCTTCTTGGCATTTTTCCTTGATGCCATGCTACACAAGAAAGACAATGCCACTAGAAAGGATCAGGGCATGCATTAGTGGGATAGGTTCCGCTCATACAAGACAGATACAAGAAGTGACGAATTCTATTCTCTGCCTTTTAATCTCAATAAGTTTTTCCCATCAGTGTGATTCAAACATCTAGGTTCAAGGTTGTATGCTCAATTCATGCTCTACCTACAAGTCCCTGTATCTCTTTGTTGGTATCTACACTAAAAGATGGGATGTTCTTTTTGGTACTTTTGTCAGCTTCAAAAGATCTTAGTGGTATAAACAAATATTTTTGTTCTATCCTGACCTTGTAGCTAAGATTATCAAAGCAGCAACTAATGTAGATCTTTTATTCACATATAATTCCATAGAACTTATTCTTTTGTGTGTATGCATGAGCCTTTATGAGCCTTTATAGGCCCAACCAAAATGTTGATTGCCCAAGTAAGTCACAACTCACAATTTGTTCATCTTCGCAGTGGAAGCAAGCTTTCTAGCCTGTCTCAATGGCCTGATCTGCTTGCAATATGTACTGAATTCTCAATTGCTGAGCACTCTTGTATCTAGCTTATTCCACTTGGAGGTAGCTTATTCCACTTGGAGTTCCATGTTCTTCAAGGATTCTTCTGTTTTTCTGCAACTTTTTTATGTGTAGTACTAGTATAATTTTTTGTCATGTTATCTCAATGTTAACTTAGTTATTTCTATTTTCTTCAAGCATGTGTAATCAATGGTTGAGAAATTCTTTATTTATAATGTTGTTACCGATTTGATCTCTTGATTGTTTCTTTACTGGGTTTTGTTTTGTTTGTTTATTTTGTGGGTTATTGGTTTTAAATCTGTTGCTAAAGTTTGATAGTGAAGATAACGAAGCTATATATGGATACGGAAGGGCTATGATTAGTAGTGGTCTTGTTTAGTGGGTTGATGTTTTTGTTATGATAAAGATAGGGATGCTGATTTGGATTAAGTTTTTATTTTTAAAGTTGTTGAATTTAGTGTGTAGGTACTGGTTTTATTTTAACTTGAATTATGTATTGAGATCTGTGTTTGTGCTGATCGGTTTTATGTTCATGTTGATGTGTTGATTGGTCCTTGATTTCATGAACTTCTGATGAGGGTCTAATTGGTATTCATAAACTTGTGTTTTGAGATTTCTTGAATAGGGTATATGTGTGTGTGTATGTGTCTGTGTGTGTATTCTTTTACTGGATTTCTATCTTGTGCTCCGTCCATGTATATAACATTTGGTTGTTTGATAAAGAGGTTGTTTGAGGGTCTAAAGTTTGAACAGATTTTCTCTTATTAGTGTTTTTTTCTGGCATTTTTGTTAAGTCTTAACTTTTTATCATTTGATATGCAGGAAAAAAGTAGTTGGTGAAGATCAAGCAAGATGGTGAACTTCACAGCCGACGAGCTTCGCCGTATTATGGACTTCAAACACAAAATTCGTAATTTTTCCATCCCATGTATTGCAAATAGGGTTTATTTGTATTTAATAAATTCAACTTTTATATTTACGGTATTTGTTCGATTTAACCTCATAATATTTAACACTTAGATTTTAAATGAATCAATTATAGACGGTGTAATTATTTAATTTTTAACTATTGTAGTGGGGTTTGTTGGTCATTTAAATTGCACAAACCTGAGCTGGTAATCGTTATCATGCCTTCAAAGCTGTTGCTGTATATATTTATTTTTTATTTTGGAAACTATTATACTTGGCAGTCAAAAACCGTCAAGTATATATATTTTTTTAATTTTTAAACCTATTATACTTGGCGGTCAAAGACCGCCAAGTATAGTCAGATGCATATTTGGCACTTTGACCGACCGCCAAATATAGTCAAATTGACTATATTTGGCACTGCCATTGGTGACGCTTTTAAGACTGCCAAATATATACATATTTGACGGTCATAGACCGCCAAATATGGTCTTTTTTCTTATAGTGGTGGTGCAAATATTTTGTTAGGATTTTGATATTTTGGGTTGTAGATGTATATGTTATTATGTTATGGTTGACATACTTTGGGAACCTATATTTGTGAATAATATAGTTTTCAACGATTTTATATATGTAAAAAATGAATGTTAGTTGCACTTGTGGCCTTCAGGTTTCGGGGTGTGACAGTAGTGGTATCAAAGCAATGGTTTAAGATTTTGTCGACATTTAGTTACAGGAAGTCAAGGGAACCGAGTCCTTTGCCAAATCCGTAGCATTTAAGAATTAGTAAGTTTATATTGTGAAATTTACTATTATTGGTTTATAAGTAACACTTTTGTTTTATTATAGAAAGCTGATTGATTATGGTTCTTTCTGGTCGAACTGAAAGGTTGATAATCCAACTATTGAGGCGATGAGAAATTCAGGTGCTAATCCAAAGGTGAAACGAGCATCTAAGTGAAATAAATCCCCTTCTACTAGGAATTGAAAGGCAAGAAGCAAGTTAGAGTTATGGTGAGACAAAAGCCAGTAACAACACTTTACAAGAATTAGTACAACTTCTAACTGATGTTAGGAGGGAACCTTCTCAAACGAACTTTGCCAATGCTAATACCATGCATATTATAGAGCAATTCAAGCAACTTCATCCTCCGTCCTTTGAGGCCTCAACTAATCCATTAATTGCTAAAAAATGGGTTTGAGAGTTAGAGAAAATATTTGGTCTTTTAGCTTGTCCTGATACTCAAAGGGTTACATGTACTTTTATGCTCAAAGGTAGTGCTAGCTTTTGACTAACTTAGACACAACAAAAATTCATGATTTTTGGTATGATGAATCTCGTATATATGTCTTTTAATAGACTGGAAATTTTTGTAGTAATCCCATTATTGTGTGATTTGTTACGAATTTTCAAATTCAGATTGTTCAGTTTGAAAGGCTACTAGACAAAATTTGAGTTTGTATAAAACCAGGTTGTTTTAAGTTCTTTTTGATCTCTTTTTGACTTGAAAATTTTAAGAAAATATAGTTTAAATGTCTAAATGATTTTACAAGTTTGTGTAAAGTTTGAATGAGCATCAATTATCTAGAAATCATCCAATTAAGTGTGTGCAATGTTGGGACAATATTTTGGTTTACCTTAACTATTTTGTTTGATGATTCTTAATGAAACTCTTTGATAATTTTTAGGTTGGGATAAGGAAATTTCATTGGAGTATAGCCAAGTGAGTGAGCTAGATCCTCAGCTAAGGACACAATATACATATTATTGTTTTATGAGATGTGTTTTTTTTCCACATGCTTATGCATATATGAAAGTATATGCTGTTTTGATCGAAATACTATATTTATGATATAAATGGAAGCTTTGATTTCGATCTTTTGCATATAAATTTTGATATGTGATGGCATGCATATTATGTGAAAATGAATTGTTATATATTTTGAAAGGGAAATTCATGCTTAAAAACTTAAGACATCGACTTCTCAGTGCTTGATCGGCTGAGGGGAGGTCTAGACGATGTGTTTATTTATGTGGGATTCAGTAGCATGGGTCTAGTATAACCCAGATTGTCAGACTAGCCTCAAGTCAGTCTATGAGTGATTGGATGAGGAAAGTCTGAATCATGTGTTTCCTTGTACAGGATTTGGTGGCATGGGCCTAGTATAACCCGGATTGTCAAACTAGCGTCAAGTTATTACAAAAAAAAGGTGTAGGTTCCTAAGGATATGCTTGATAAGTACTGCAAAAGCTTTCAATTTTTGTGATTGATTTGAAAAGCATGTTTGGCAAATAATTGATTATAAATGAAATTCAAATTTATGTTTTTCCTTGTTTGTATTTTCAATATGTAAAACCTAGTTCACTTATTAAGTTAATACTCACTAGTCTATTGTTTACCGTAGATAATTGATGATTATCCAGTGTGCATGGATGATTTCGGCATAGAGACGATGGAGTTCCTTTGGCAAAATGTCCGTTTTGCAAGAATTTTGTTAGGATTTTGATATTTTGAGTTATAGATGTTTATGTTGTTATGTTGTGGTTAATATACTTTGGGAACGTATGTTTGCGAATAATATAGTTTTCAAAAGTTTTACATATGTAAAAAATGAATGTTATTTCCTTTTTTTTTTTGGTAACCGAGGTATCCGGGTCAGCTTACATGCACCTCAACTAATCCTTGTGAGAGACTAGCGCAATCACAATCCACTGTCACAGTCTCTTACTTTAATCATAAGGCAGTCCTTTGTGAGGTATTGAACGTAAGGCCTCAGCATGGTTTTACCACTCCTTCCTGGGTTGCGCCCTTGCCACTAGACTAACCCATTGTGGGTACGTTAGTTGCACTTGGGGCCTTAGGGTTTCGGGGTGTGATGTGTATTATGTCTTTATCTTTAATACAATCCCAAAGCTGTAAACATCAACTTTAGATGTCATTGGTAAATTTCGATCCCACTCTGGTGCAATATGTGCTCTTATTAGAGATCCTATGTTGTTGAATGTGTATGGACCATAGTCTTTCGGATGATGATGCTACTCTTCAAGATTTGGGTTTACCAAAGTCTTGAAGCTGGTGAGTTGAGTCAATTAGTGGGTGATGAAGTGGTTCAAATAAGACAATTGGAGAGGATGATCAAAGTTGCACTATGGTGCATTCTTGATGGGCCATCACTTCACCCTTCAATGAAGAAGGTTTTACTAGTGCTTGAAGGGATTGTAGACATTCCGGTACCTCTTAATCCTATGTCTCATCTTAGTCGCATCTAGGCCATATTTGTGTTTATCTTTGTATTTAGCTCTTCTGCATCATTGGTTTGGTGAACAAAATGTAATTGAATGGTTAGTGGTTGTCAATTTCTCTAAGTTTTAGCTTTTATGCTTCAATTTGTATGTTATCTATATCTATTATTGAAATGAAGAATTGATGCTTTATTTTTTAAATTCTCTATTTTGAATTATACACTACAAATTATTGGAAAAATTGAAAAAAGATATAATAATTTCATATAATAAAAAAATCAAGAACATTTTTTTCTTATTTGGGTTTGATTAGCTTTCCTTTTCGAGTTGTTGGTCCAATGTTGGTCCAATCTATCATAACTTTAACATTTAGAAATAGTTAATAACATTGGCCCCCATTATTTGCCAAAACAACACTGCTTACCGATTTTTCAAAAATCATCACAAAACCCCCAACCGTTAATAATTTTCTATTAAAATAAATTGATAATACTATAATACCATTTATGCCCTTATCTATCAAGTGAAATATGATATTATGATATTTGCCCTTTTATTTTTTAAAATTTTAGGAAATTTTGAAGATGTTAGGATTTGAACCAAGTACCAATAAGTTACAAAACATGAGCTTTACAACCAGGCCAAAGGAATAATTTTATTTTATGTGAATAAAAAATTTATTTAACCTATTTGAATGAAATAATGGCTCATTCATCAAAGCAACTAACCACAACTAAACCCAATTCCAATAACGTCTAAATTGCAATCAAACTCAAATCCCATAACACAATCCTAACCAAAATTATTTCTTTGTTTTTTATTTGTTAAAAAATCAAATATAAAATAGAAGCCTAATCTAAATAAAAAAATAAAATCTATCTCAAAATGAAAAAAATAAAATCTATATCGAAATGAAGAAAGTAATATCTATATCAAAATGAAGAAAATAGAATCTATATCAAAATAAAAAAATAAAATCTATATCAAAATGAAAAAAAAAAATCTATATCAAAATGAAAAAAAATCTATATCAAATAGTTATATATTTTTTAATTTGATTAGGTTTCCATTTTCTATTTGATTTTCGAAAAAGAAAAAGAAAAAGAAAAGAAAGAAATTGGAAAGAAATCAAATTACTTTATTCCAATAGGTTAAATAATTTTTTTGTTAACTTAAGATCAAGTTATTTATTTACCTTGGTGGTTCAACATGTGTTTTGTAAATTAAAGGCACCAGGTTCAAATCCTTACACTTTCAAAATTTTAAAAGATAAAAGGGTAAATATGACATTTCACTTCAGAGATAAGGGCATAAAAGGTATTAAAATATTATCAGTTTATTTTAAAAGAAAATTATTAACGGCTGGGGTTTTGTAATGATTTTTGAAAAACCGGGGTAGGCAGTGATGTTGCAACAATAATGGGGGCCGGTGATTATTGCCCTTTGGAAATTGAAAAATATTATAAATTCAAGGGTACATTGTATCATAAATTCATAACAATATCAAAGACATTTAAAAAAAAATTATTTTTCTACCAAGAGATGAAAAAGCTCGACTACCTATCATCGGATGCGTACGAAAAGTAGGTTGTGGAAATTCTTTACATAGCCTTCTTGACTGAATGGTGCAAATTCTAAAGAATTTAACTGAGAGTATATATAATTAATTATAAATTAAGATAAAATTGTTCGATTCAATGGTGGACTCAATCAAATTGATTGAAAATTTTCAATCTTTACATGGTATATAAAGTTCACTCGCCAGTCCAGTGACTAAAGAGAATATGATTTTGAAGAAATATACCACAGTATCTAGATGTAAATCACGGAAAATGCTACCCTACTTTAATGTACCGGTATATTAATATGTATAAAATTGTAAAACTTTATATAAAAGTTGTAAATAAATATATAAAACTTATAAATAGTTTTAAAAGAATGTATAAGTAAGATTTACAACTTTTACATGCATTTACAACATTAAAACTATTTGTTTGGTTTCAAACTTTTATACAAATTTTACAATTTTTATTTGCCTTTGAGGTATGATACCCATGGCTTTCAAAAATTCCAGAGAACAAAAGCATTTAAAAAAACTTAGAAAATATGTTTTGTTTTGTAGAAATTATTTTAGAAAATTTATTTTGAAAATTGAATTTGTAAGAAAAATAAGAAATATCTTAATATGAGTACTTTTCTATCTTTAAAATCTATAAGAATGTATTATATTAAACCTGCCATCACTTTTTATTTTACTCTAGTTATAATTAGTAAAAGTAAGATTTTGTGTTTCCTCATAACTTGAAATGAAAATAATGAACAAACAAATACTATGAGACCTCAATAAATTAATACAGTTGGGACTATGATATATTATCTTTTATTGAGGTTATTTATTTTTCCACAGATGAATAAATTATTCATTTATTGATACTAAATAATTATTAATTTAAGAAGATTTTTTAATAATCATTTGTTACATGCTTTTCTTTTATCAAGATTCATGTATATGTTATAAATTTACAAAAAAAAAAAAACAATGGATCAATGTGATCGAAGTTAATATGCCAAAAGTTAATAAATTACATTAAGCCATTTCTACTCAACACTATAGAAATGCAATTGATGTTGCGCACTTTTTGATTTATGTTAGTAAAAATGAGTAGTGATGGAATCGTTTACGAAAGGAGTAATAAGTATGTTGGCTGATGATGATGATGATCTATATGATAGTTATGTTTTATCAAGTGTTTTCGAAAGAGGCCATTCAAACAATAGTACTCTTAAATAACTAATTGTTATATGTGTGCGTGTGTGTGTGTATAACAAATATGGTGCATGTTTTGCCAAAAAAAAAAAGAACGGGGTTGAGTTTCACTTACACAGAACGAAAAACAAAAAACTTTAGAAGCATATTTTGAGTAAAAGTAGAATTGAGAAACTAAAAGTTGTTAAGAAAAAATTATTTTAATATTATGAGTTTATATGTTATTTATGCTATTTATTTGATCAATTATTAATAAATATTTTTGTTGGGCTCTAACAGATTTGAAAAAATATTATTATCTTATGCATTCAACGAAATTATTAGTTTAATACATAGGCCCTGTGAACGGGGCTTTCATCTCGCCAGACCATTTGGAATCACGATACTATGTCAACACCTCTTTCGAGACTTAAGGGAACACAAACGAGCCATAGGGATGTTTGGAGAAATGGAGTTACCACCCAATTGTTCAATTGGAAATGAATGGGGGCAATCTGATCCCTCGCTTCAAGACTTAAACTACTTCCATCTCTTCAGAGATGGGTTCAGGACGTTAGGTATGAGTCATTCGACTTGCTTAGATCAAAACCTGACCTCCACTAGGGTATACCAAATAAAAATATCTCATGTTGATATACAGTCCACTTAAGATTGTTCGTTTTATGCGCATGTTTCAAGTTTTATCTTCATTTAGACATGTGAGGTAATTATTCAATTATAGCAGTTGTATATTCATACATAGAAAGAGGGAGGAGAATGGATTACATTTCCGTCAAACATGGGGGAAGAGGAAGAGGATTGCATCGCTTGTTCTTCAACAATAAAATCAAATAATTCTACTTTAAATGCTTCAAATAAAATATTCCATACATTCATATGAATCATACATTTAATAATCGATTTGAAACCCAATAGATGATGAATTCCTCACCACTATATGTGAGTCTATTCAACGTCTATTAAGCTTTTATCATGACATATTCATTAATAATACAAGGCCATAATCTAATATCATGGCACTTCGACCTAGATTCGATAATTCTACCATGACAATTACATAATTCATATTAATTCATAGCATTTCTAGCCTAAGCATGGTTATCATGGTATTTCTAGCCTAATTCAAATAATCGAAATCAAACAAGGCTATTCTAGCCCAATCCAAGCATCTGAAGGAGTAATATGGTAATTCTTACCTATTCTATGCTATTTTCTAGCATGCTTTAAAGCAATTATTATTTCTCCTAGCATGATTCTAATCATGTGCTCCTAAGCATGATTCTAAGTATTTGTAAAGGAAATTAAATTCCTAAACATGATTCTAATAAAGAAGGGATAGCAGACTTACCTCGACACGCTTATCCATCTTGCAAAACAAACAAAAGGGTTAAACAATTCATAAAACCCTAATCATGCTTAATTCTAAGCAAGAAAAATAACAGAGAAAATAGGAGGGAGAAGAGAAATCTGCTCTCAGGACATACCTGTTCTGGGTTTAGAGCAATATAAAACACCGAAAAAGTTTTAAACTAGAAAAGACTTCTGGAATTCTCAAGTTTGTCTTCAAGAGGGAGAAGAGATTATTATATTCAATAATCGGTGTGTCTTGAAAAGCAAGCCAAGGGGTATTTATATAGTTGAGGGCTGTAATTGAAAAAGGAAGCCAAAATCCAAAAAGGGCAGGTTTAAACCGAAAAGTTTCAAAATTAAGGGACCAACAGCTAGGCCACTGTTGGCAAATCATTGGGTGGCTATCAATCAAAATTCAGGTCATTGTTTGACCACCGAGCCACTGTTCTCCTTTGGTCCTTCTTATTTTGGCACTGTGCATTGCAGTCCCTTCTGACTTTCATTTGTTTAATCACTTATAACTTTTTGAGTTCAACTCCGATTCATGATTTGTAAATTTTTGTAAAAATTAGACATCCGTAGCTTCATAACGGTATATGACTCATCAGTAGATTCCTTTTAGATTAATTTTTGTGATTTTTTTAATTCACATGTCAATTTTGGAGACATTTCATCAAATCCTTCTCACCTTTCTTTTCTTGGCTTCCAAGGGCATTTTGGTTATTTTTATTACTCAACATTCATCTTCATTTCATCACTGAACCTCAAAAATTTAGTATCTACAGCTTGCCCCCTACTTTAGAGAAGTTTATGCGACATAAAAATCGACAAAGTACTCTTGTTTCGCCTTTCCTCCTCTTATTTTAGCATCCTCACCTTCATCTGCATTCTGTCAGGTTTCTCATCTTCTGTATTCCTCTTTAATTATTGTAAGAGAATTATGGCCATCTAAGGGCTGAGGTGCCTATTCAAGGGCAAATAGCCCATTTAAGGATTGAAGTACCCATTCAAGGGCGAATGCACCCATCTAAGGGCTGAAGTGCCAATTCGAGGGAGAATGAAAGCATCCTTATGATGCTATAACAAAACACTCCTCAATGCACAACTTTTTAGGGTTTCTAACACTCTTTAGTGTACCTACTTTCTAGGGTTTTATAACACTCTTTAGTACGCCTATTCTAAGGGCTTTAAATACTCTTCAGAGCACCTACTTCCTAGGGTTTTTAACACTCTTTAGTGCGCCTATTAGTAGGGCTTGTGTTTATTTTCAAGGCTTAAAACACTCTTAAATGTACCTACTTCTTAGGGTTTTAAATATTCTTTAGTGTGCCTCTTCTTAGGGCTTTTGCCTATTCTAAGGGTTTAAAAACACTCTTAAGTGCACATACTTCTTAAAGTTTTCAACACTCTAATGCATGTTCACTAGGAAAACTTCTATCATGCACAACTTCGCGGTCTTTAGACCTTCCTATCCTTTGTGTCTTTGGCTGAGTATCCTTCATACCTTCTTCGATCTCCTCAAACTTTGCCTCTTCTGGGTTTCATGCCCTTCTTTCGAACATTCTTCATGCTTCTTTGATATTCTTCAATTTTTCTTAATTCCTTCTGGTCCATTGGGGAAATTCTTAATTTATCAAGTTCTAACATTCTTCGTGCTCTTCACTAGAAAAGTCCTCATCATATTTTTGATTCTTGGACTTATTGGGGATTCCATTGTCTTTGCAAGTTCTTGAAAATTCAAACATCTCTTGATGATGTAAAATCAATTCAAATTTTTATTTTCTTCGCTGTGTTCTTTAACAAACTGCTTTCTACTATCTGGAGGAATTCTTTCATGTGATTTCGGTCAAAAATTCTATCGACTAATGTTACTCTTCTTTCCTTGTGAGTTGCTAAACTATTGCCATGGTCGGGTGCTTGTCTTCAGTTTTGTTTGAAAATTCCTTCGATGTCTTAGGGTCGATGCAGAGTCTTTCTTTTTCTTTTCTTTTCTCTCTCTCTATCTTTTCTTTTTCTTTTTTCTCTGTCTTGTCTCTGTCTTCGTTTTCTCTTTTCTTTTATTTCCTTTCTTTTTTCCTTTCTTTTTCTTTCTTTTCCTTTCTTTCTTTTCTCCTTTTACCGATCTGCCCCTCATTAGAGGGATAGCCACCCCACTATCTAACAATCACCCGGCTGTCAGTCAACAGCTGCCTAGCGGTTTGATTGCCGGCCGATGATCAATGGCTTATATAAAGCCCATTTATCTTCTCGCCACTTCACTCACATATAACTTCTTCATTCTTTATTTGATTCACTTTTGATTTTCTCCCAAGTGCTCGTCTCGACTTCCTCTTTCCAATGGCGGGTCACCCAATCCATCTTGACTTGAATGAGAGCTATCCAATCTAGAAATCAACATGAAGGGTCTTCTGAAGGACCAGAGGGGCCCGTTGTCTAAAATGTGGCTTCCCACACGATCAGCTAGGTATGCATTCTTCTTCATTCTTTGATTTTTCATTTTTTAGGAATTTTCTAGGCATGTATTCATGTAGAGACTTCAATTTCTCGCCTTAGGACTACCATGAGAACAAGATGTGTAAGCCATTTTCTAAAGCCTAAAGTTGGTTTTTAAAGATAGAAAATAAGGCTGTTAGGAGTAGGATCGTTTCTACCGACTTCTATGAGTTTATCACTTGTCATCCATATACTACTCAACACACTGATCGTCGAGTGTTAGTCACTTTATGCGAGAGATGGATGGGCATAACCCACTCATTCCATCTTTCAGTTGGTGAGATGACTATGACACCTCTTGATATTGATGCTCTAACCAGCCTTCCATGTGGTGGTGAGTTCATTCCTATTAATACCTGTATCGCATACTAAAGGGATCAATAGGACTTGATCCAATAGCTTCTTGGGTATGAAGTAAACATCAAGGATAAAGTCACGATTCGATATGCTACACTATATGAGTATTGGAGGAGGAGATCTAACCTGACTCTAGTTAAGGTGGATCAGTATGCACGTAGCTTCATCATGTATTTACTCGGTTCGACGCTCTTAGCCAATGTGTCAAATACGACCTTCTTGACTTTACTTCTTGCCCTCTAGGATCTTGACCGTGTGAGGGATTTTTGTTGGGGTCGTGCTGCTCTTGGCTAGCTATACTTCTATTTGGATCGTAATTGTCGAGGTGTTATGCTAGTATTGGTTTTGCTCTGCTTCTTGAGCTAACTTCTTTCCTTTTCTTACACCTTTGTGTTTTGTCTATATGAATTCCATTTCTGATTCTGTCTCATTCATGACAGATGTAGGCATTTGAGTAGGGTGTTCTACCTTCCCCACTCCCTGCTTGTGAGGACCTTTCTTTCCCGCAGATGAAGAGGTGGGTTGCAAGTCGTGCAGAGCTCGAGAGGTCTCATAAGCTGGATTTCTTTTGTGATTATATTCACACGATGACCTGGGATAAGGTAAAAGACATTATAGTTAGTATTTCATTTATATCACAATCTTACCATGTTTCTCTGTTCTTTACATATTCACTCCGAGTAGTGGAGGTTTAAGGAGAACTGGTCGGCAGCTATAAGGGTCGCCTCCCTATTCAATTACTATCACATTCTTCTGCCGTGCGTGAATAGTATGATGTGGTATTTGGGTGACCGTGTTTGGGATTGGTTCGAAGGCCCATCACGTCGTTTGATTCCTCCTCCTCCATTGGTTTTGATGATAGATTTGGCTGACTTGGCTATGGAGTTGACACATCCAAAAATAGGATTATCTCCTAAGTATAGGAGTATCAAATTAATAAACCCGACAAGATCGGGGTCGATCCACGAGGAAGGGGATTTAGCAATACAAACTAAATGATGAGAAATATGATATGAATAATTCAAATAAATAACAAGATAATATTAACAAATAAAAGTAAAGATGGTAGGTGGTACAACCGACCATTCAAATGTAAAATAAAAATAGAAGGTGGTAAAACTATCCATGAAAATAAGTGGAAAAACCTACCATAACAAATGAAATAACAAGTTCATAAACAATAAACAAGAATACTTAAAATACA
The DNA here is from genome assembly GCA_013180625.2 of Boswellia sacra. Lineage (NCBI taxonomy): Eukaryota > Viridiplantae > Streptophyta > Magnoliopsida > Sapindales > Burseraceae > Boswellia > Boswellia sacra. Next base: position 35,863 of record SNVD02013306.1, read on the forward strand.
CAAATAAAAGGAATTTACACAATAATAATAAAAGCTAAGGTTAAGGGATCTGCCCTTGATATATCAAATAAGGATAAATAACCCAATTATAACTCAATCAGAATCCACACATCAAGAAGGTTCCAACCAGAAGGTATGTCATTTAAGCCCATTTTAGTTATATGAATTACATTTGTTTTATTACCAATATTTATACCACTTCTTGTAAATTGGTTCAAGCATCTGATATGTCAATCACCATATGTCTACAACAAATCAAGGTTCTTAACTAAACTTATGTCGGTAAGGAAGAACCATACGCTGTCTAGAAAGGATCCAAGCATTTGATGTGCCAAGGATTGTCTACAATGGATCAAGACCTTGCTTTACAAGTGGTGTCAAGATTGATTAAGAAAATAAATATAAAACATATAAAATAAACAACACAAGATTATGATTTTTAAGCATATATTATGGGATTAGAAAATCCTTATTCTCATATCAAGGGTTTTACCCTTGCACTTTAGCAAGAGAGAATTTAGCAAGACATTATGCAAGAAAGAAAATAAACTGCAAAAAGAAAATAATTTATTAATAACATCAAAAGAACAAAACACAAGAGAGAAAACACAATGTTAAGAAATCCCAGCCAACAACCAAGATGACCTAATAGGTCATAAAGCACCTCTATTTATAGGTACATTCGGGGGCAAACTTGTCAAATTACAAAGGGACAATTGTAAAATATCTTGTTAACAATTTGGATCATCATGTGCACTGACTTTGACCAAATATTTTGCCATCGAAATATTTAAAATTTTGATCACATGTCTCCATGAAAGTTGTAGATATTTCTCTCAGCTTTTTAGAACATCTTGAGTCATACGATTCAGATACATATATCAAGAGATATGGTCAAAATACGGAGGCATGGTTAGGCTGGGCTGAAAGTGCAAATGGGTTCACTTTAAGTGCATTTTTGGTCCACTAAAAGCCCGAATTTCCTATACTTGTGAAAAACAATCTTGTAGATAATTTAATCAGCTTTCTAAGAAATCAAGATCTGTACAATTCTAATATATAAATAGAAAGTTATGCCTATTTTACCAAACGTGCAACAAAAACTGAAATTAAGATCAAGCTAATTCAAAAGATGTAAAGACTACAAATATGCTTAAGTTGAGAAATTTAATGGCACTATTAGTACAAAATAATGGACTAAGCTCTTATTAATCATACACATTTAAGTGTTCATCACACCCTCCTGTTGACCCTGGTATAGCAACCCAAGAGGGTGGTGAATTGGGTTTTTATTTATAAAAATGGATTTATAAAATTTTTCTTTGAAAGATCAAAATTAGTTCACTGTTTCTTTGAGAATAAAGATGAAGAAGATGAAAATAGAAGTTATCTAAAATGCAGTCATGAGAATAATAATAATGAACAATCACAAGTGTAAGTAAATATAAAGAGGATAGGGATAGAGAGAGTGCAATCTCAATTTACGTGGTTCAGCAAACCTTGCCTACGTCAACGGGTTCCTAGCTTCTGCACAAGCTAGGCTTTCCACTAAGTTATAGAATTCTTTACAACTTCCTTGATGAACAACCTCACCAAGGCTTCTTCCTTTAACCCTTGATAACACCACACCAAGAGTTCTCTCAATTTTTTAACTCTTGATAACACCACACCAAGAGTTCTCTCAAGAATAACTATTATCCTTTACAAGAGTGATCCCACTCTCACCCCAATACAAGAACAAAGAAAATTGTTTACAATAAAATTACAACTCTCCTCATAAAGTAGATAAAGAATATAAAAGTTCTCTAGACTTGATATTTCTCTTATTTGTTGCTTGATGGATTCTTGTTCAATACATGGGAAAAGGGCTCCTTTTATAGGCAAATGAGATGAACTTAATCAAGTGAAGACACCAACTCCAAATTTTCTGTCCACCATAAAAACCGTAACTTTGTTAGCCATGTTTGTCAATGTTCCGTTTGAAAATTGAAAATCTACAAAACATAAAATATCTGCATATTTGAATAGGATTTGCAACGTATAAAGAATCATGTCATTGGGATATCTCAATCTCAAGATATGGACAAAAGACCATTCGGTGCTCATGCCAGTTGATTTTTCTTCCTTGTGTCAGTCCACCGATTTGAATGATGATTATGTCAGCCTTCCATTTGAAATTTGAATTTCTTCAAAACATAAAAGATCTGTATATTTAAATAATATTTCCAAAACATTAAGAATCAAGTCATTTGGATATCTCTATCTCAAGATATGGATAAAAGATCATTCGGTGCTCATGTCAGTTGATTTTTCTTCCTTATTTTAGTCCACCGATTTGCATGATGATTATGTCAACCTTCCATTTAAAATTTGAATTTCTTAAAAAAAATGAAATGTGCTCTATTAAATCATCTTTCTAACGCTCAAGATATATCCAAAATAGCATTTGATGCTCATGTCAACTAATTCTATTTATCCTTTAGTTTGCATGATGATTTGGACAACCTTTGACTTGAAATTTGAATTTTTTTAAAACATATAAAATGTTATTAATTGAGTAAGCTATCTAAAGACTCAAGAATCATGTCATTTGGACATTTATAAAGAAATATATGACCAATTGATTGAACATTGCTTATGTGTCACATTCCTTGAGTCAAACCTTGTTCTTAAACTTTGGTGTCTTTAACATGCAATCTTGTCCTTAGCTTCAACACTTCATTTTAACAAGCCTCTTCTTGATTTTATAAGTATTTCATTGAATCTTATTCTTGCACATAAATAAATATATTAGTAATACCTCAATGAATCAATGTATATTGCTATCATCAAAATTATCATGTAGCCTTAAGGCTAACAATCTCTCCCTTTTTGATGATGACAAACCATGATTGCTTTAAAATAATATCTAAAATCAAGAATGAAAATAAAAAAAAATCTAAAGTCAAGAATAAACAAAAAGATAGCAATTGCTATAAATATAAGCAATCCAACCATTTCTCCCCATTTTGTTATCATCAAAAAGATGTAATCAAATTAACTACTCCCCCTAAATATATTCTCCCCCTTAACATATGCTACCATTCAAAGATTATTATATAAAAGCAAAATTAAGATATATCCAACATGCCTAATTCTTTTCCAATAGTGCAAAATCTATCTTGACTAAGGGGTTTAGTTATGGTACTTTTTAGAACCCATATTTGTTTCAAATTATGATTTCTCCTAATATAGTAAGAATGTACTTTCTGTCCTTTTCTTTTACAATAAGTACACGAATGAATAGGATTATTCCTAGAAGATGCATAAGCAAAATACTTTTTAAAATAGTTTCTAAAATACTTTTGATTTTTATAAGTTTTATATCCTAAGCCTCTTTTATCAAAAACACACATTTGGTTTTGTAACATAGAGTTCAAATTTTTTGTGCTTTTTGTAAAACTATCAACAATATTTCTCAAGTCATTATTTTCCTTTTTCAAAATAACATTTTGTTTCTCCAATTTATCAAAATCCTTTTGTTTTAAAATCTCATTTTCAGTTTTTAATAAATGTATTTGATTTTTCAAACTTTCAAAATCTTTTTGCTTTACAATTTCATTTTCAATTTCTAAAGCTTCATTTGTTTCCACCAATTTTTCTAATTGTGTTAACATGATTTTTGACTTCTTTTTTAAAGCATTGATTTTTGAATTTTGTTTATCAACATGTACATGTAAATTTTGGAATGCTTCAAGTAATTCATCATATAAAAGCTTAGGATCATAGTTTAGAATACTTACCTCATATTCTCTTAAAGCCATGAAACACATGTTTGCCACTTCGCAATCTTCTTCTTCGGTGGAGTTAGCCTCACTATCATCCCATTTTGTGGCTTTCATTGCTTTGGATTTCTTGTCTTGATTCTTGAAGTATGGACAATCCATTTTTCCATGTCCTGGTTTCTTGCACTCATAGCAAATGATTTGATCCTTTTTCTTATCTTGCTTTGAGTTTTGCCCTTTGTATTCCCCTATAATTCTTCTTGAATCTTTGGTTTCTTCTAATCATCCTTTTTAGCTTTCTTGTGATGAATGGAAGATCTTCATCATCTCTTTCGTCATTGGATCATCTTGTTCTTTCGTTAAAGATTTGAAAGCGATATTTTTTTTTCTTGAAATCTTCTTCATTCTCCTTCAAAGTGATTTCATGAGTCATGAGAGAACCCATAAGTTATTTTAATAGTAGTTTGGTGAGGTCCTTTGCTTCTTGAATTACCATCACCTTTGGCTCCCAAGATTTTGGAAGACACCTAAGAATCTTTCTCACCATTTCAACATTAGAATAAGATTTACCAAGAGATTTCAAACCATTGATAATATTCGTAAATCTAGTAAACATTTTAGAAATTGATTCATTCAGTTTCATCTTAAAATGCTCATAACTATGAACTAGCATACTAATTTTAGATTCTTTAACTTGACTAGTTCCTTCATAAGTAACTTCAAGTGTGTGCCATGTTTCTTGTGCCGTAGAGCAAGTATATATTCTATTAAACTCATTTCTATCTAGAGCACAATATAAGATATTTATAACTTTAGCATTCAAACTCAAATTCTTTTTATCATCTTCACTAAACTCTTTAGGTTCTTTAAGCATGCTTTCTCCATATTCAATTTTTCTAGGAACTAAATGTCATTCTGAAAAAATAGACGATAAATCATAATCAAAAGATTGCAAGAAAATACTCATTCTAGTTTTCCAATAAGAGTAATCACTTCCATTAAAAAATAGAGGTCCAGAGATAGAAAACCCCTCTGTTGACCTAGGTATGGCAACCCAAGAGGGGGGGTGAATTGGGTTTTTATTTATCAAAATGGATTTAGAAAACTTTTCTTGAAAATCAAATTTATTTAACTCTTTCTTTAAGAATAAAGGTGAAGAAGATGAAAATAGAATGCAATCAAGAGAATATCAATAAAGAACAATCACAAATGCAGGTAAATATAAAGAGATAGGGATAGAGAGAGTGCAAACTCGATTTACGTGATTCGGCAAACCTTGCCTACGTCCACGGGCTCCTAGCTCCACGAGCTAAGCTTTCCACTAAGTTGTAGAAATCTTTACAACTTGCTTGATGAACAACCTCACCAAGACTTTTTTTTCCAACTCTTGATAACACCACACCAAGAGTTCTTCTTGATGAACAACCTCAACCAAGGCAACTTCCTTCAACCCTTGATAACACCACACCAAGAGTTCTTCTTGATGAACAACCTCACCAAGGAAAGAGTTCTCTCAAGGATAACTTTTATCCTTTATAAGAAGATCTCTCTCTCACCACAATACAAGAACAAGGAAAATTTTTTACAACAAAAGTACAACTCTCTTCAAAGAGTTGATACAAAATATAAAAGCTCTCTAGAGTTGATATTTCTCTTGTTTTTTGCTTAATAGATGCTTGTTAAATGAATGGTAGAAGGGCTCCTTTTATAGGCAAATGAGATGAACTTGATCAAGTGAAGACACCAACTCCAAAGTTTCTACCTACCATAAAAACCGTAATCTTGTCTGCCATTTTTGTTAATATTTCGTTTGAAATTTGAAAATCTACAAAACATAAAAGATATGCATTTGAATAAGATTTCCAACGCTTTAAGAACCAAGTCATTTGAATATCTGTAGCTTAAGATATGGCCAAAACACCATTCGGTGCTCATGTGACTTGATTTTTCTTCCATGTGTCAGTCCACCAACTTGCATGCGTATTATGTCGGCATTCCATTTGAAATTTGAATTTATTAAAGAAATATGAAATGTTCTCCACTGAATTATCTTTCCAATGCCACAAGAATCAAGTCATTTGGATATCTCCATCTCAAGATATAGATAAAAAATCATTCGGTGCCCATATGAGTTGATTTTTCTTCTCTGTGTCAGTCCACCAATTTGCATGTCAATTATGTCAGCCTTCCATTTGAAATTTGAATTTCTTCAAAACATATGAAATTTGACTCATTAAGTCCTCTTTCTAATGCCGCAAGAATCAAGTTATTTTGAATTTTCTAGCTCAAGATATGTCCAAAAGAGTATTCAGTGCTCATGTTAGCTGCTTCCATTTGTCTTTCAACTTGCATGATGATTTGGACAAACTTGCACTTGAAATTTGAATTTATTTAAAACATATGAAATGTTATAAACTGAGTAAGATTTCCAAAGGCTCAAGAATCATGTCATTTGAACATCTATAGAGATATATATGACTAATTAATTGAACATTACTCATGTGTGACATTCCTTGAATCAAACCTTGTTCTTAAACTTTGGTGCCTTTAACATGTAGTCTTCTCCTTAGCTTCAACACTTCATTTTAATAAGCCTTTTCTTGATTTTACAATTATTTCAATGATATTACTCTTGCACATAAATAAACATGTTAGTAAATCACAATGAATCAATGTGTATTGTTATAATCAAAATTATCATGTAGCCTTAGGGCTAACAATCTCCCCCTTTTTGATGATGACAAACCATTGATTGCTTTAAAATATAATCTAAAATCAAGAATGAAAATAAAATCAACAATAAGCAAAAAGAAAGTAATTGTTATGAATATAAGCAAACCATCCAAACCATCAATTTCTCCCCCTTTTGTTATCATAAAAAAGATGTAGTCAAATTAATTACTCCCCCTAAATATATTCTCCCCCTTAACATATGCTACCATTTAAAGATTATCATATAAAAGAAAATTAAGACATATCCAACATAACTACTTCTCTTCTTATTATGCAAAATATATCTTGACTAAGGGGTTTAGTCATATTTAGGTCTAGAGACTAATTCCCAAACTTGATTTCTCTCAAATTGGTTCAATTCTTCTTGTATAGCCAAAATCCAACTTTCCTTATTTTTGGCTTCTTTAAAAGATTTTGATTCAAATTGAGAGACAAATGCAAAATGATTACAAAAGTTCTTAAAAGAAGATATAGTTTTCATACCTTGTGATGGTTCACCAATAATGAGATCTTTAGGGTGAGCTTTTGCATACCTCCATTCCTTTGGTAATTCTTGGGAAGAATCATTTACTTCCTCAAGGTTTTCTTGTTGAAGTTGTAATTCATCTTGGCTCTTTTCATCAAGCCTTGATTCCTTGATTTGCCTTTCTACCTCAACAATATCATCTTCTAAATTCTTTGAAGAAATAACATTAGTTTCATCAAATTCAACATGCATAGATTCTTCAATAGTAACAGTCTTTTTGTTAAAAACTCTATATGCTTTACTATGGTTGGAGTAGCCAACAAAAATTCCAACATCGGCTTTTGCATCAAATTTCCAAGGTTATCCTTGGTGTTTAAAATAAAACATTTACATCCAAAAACTTTAAAAAATCCAATGTTGGGTTTTCTTCCTTTCCAAAGTTCATAAGGAGTTTTCTTTATTAAAGCTCTAATATGGACTCTATTGATTATAAAGCATGCGGTATTAACGGCTTCGGCCCAAAATATTTTGGCAAATTATTTTCAAGTAACATGGTCCTAGCCATTTCTTGGATAGTCCTATTTTTCCTCTCAACAACACCATTTTGTTGTGGAGTTTTAGGTGCGGAAAAATTATGTTCAAAACCATTTTCATCACAAAGATTTTCAAATGCAACATTGTCTACTTCACCACCATGATCACTCCTAATGGACACAATAGAATACCTTTTTTGATTTTGGACTCTTTTTGCAAATTTTGAAAAAGCTTGTATGGCCTCATTTTTAGTTTTCAAGAATAATACCCAAGTGAATCTTGAATAATCATCCACAATAACAAAAACATAATACTTTCCACCAAGGCTTTGAGTTCTTGATGGTCCAAATAAATCCAAATGAAGTAATTGTAGAGGTTTATTTGTTGAAATAAATTTCTTTTGTTTAAAAGAAGTTCTCACTTGTTTTCCAAATTGACAAGCATCACAAATCTTATCCTTTTCAAATTTTATTTTTGGAAGACCATCAATTAAATCATTTTTAGAAATTTTTGAAATTGTGTCCATGCTAGCATGACTAAACCTTCTATGTCATAACCAAGCATCATGATTAATAATGAAATAATTTTCTACATAATCATTAACATCAATATCAATTGTATAAATATTACCATATCTATTACCAACAAATAATGTCTTATTATTACTAACATCCTTAATCACACATCTATTAGGCTCAAAAGTAACAAAATATCCCTTATCACACAATTGACTAATGCTAATCAAATCATATTTCAAACCATTAACAAGCAAAACATCTTTAATAATAGGTGAAGAAGGGTTACCAATATCACCATGTCCGATTACCCTTCCCTTGGCATTATCACCGAAGGTCACATATCCTCCTTTCTTCATGATTAATCTTGAGAACTTGGAGGCATCTCCGGTCATATGCCTTGAGCATCCACTATCTAAGTACCACTTGTGTTTGCCACTTTATCTCTACAATCAACATTCAAGGAGTAACTTTTTGGTACCCAAAAGTGCTTGGTCCTTGGGGGTTAGTTACGGTACTTTTTGGAACCCATATTTGTTTCAAATTAGGATTTCTCTTAATATAGCAAGAATGCACTTTGTGTCCTTTTCTTCCACAATAAGTACATGAATGATTAGGATTATTCCTAAAGGATGCATGAGCAAAATAATTTTTAAAATACTTTTGATTTTTATGAGTTTTATATCCTAAGCCTCATTTATCAAAAACACATCTTTGGTTTTGTAACATAGAGTTCAAATTTTTTATGCTTTTTGTAAAACTATCAACAATATTTCTTAAGTCATTATTTTCCTTTTTCAAAATAATATTATCTTTCTCCAATTTATCAAAATCCTTTTGTTTCAAAATCTCATTTTCAGTTTTTAATAAATGTTTTTCATTTTCCAAACTTTCAAAATCTTTTTGCTTTAAAATTTCATTTTCATTTTCTAAAGCTTCATTTATTTCTACGAACTCTTCTAATTGAGATAACATTATTTTTGACTTCTTTTTTAAAGCATTGATTTTTGAATTTTGTTTATCAACTTACACATTTAAATTTTGAAATGCTTCAAGTAATTCATCATATGAAAGCTTAGGATCATAGTTTAGAATACTTACCTCATCTTCTCTTAAAGCCATAAAGCACGTGTTTGCCACTTCGCAATCTTCTTCTTTATTCTCTTTCAAGGTGATTTCATGAGTCATGAGAGAACCCATAAGTTCTTCTAATGATAATTTGGTGGAGTCCTTTGCTTCTTGAATTGCCGTCACTTTTGGCTCCCAAGATTTTGGTAGATACCTAAGAATCTTTCTCACAATTTCAACATTAGAATAAGAATTACCAAGAGATTTTAAACCATTGACAATATCCGTAAATCTAGTAAACATTTCAGAAATTGATTCATCCGGTTTCATCTTAAAAAGCTCATAACTATGAACTAGCATACTAATCTTGGATTCTTTAACTTGACTAGTTCCTTCATGAGTTACTTCAAGTGTGTGCCATATTTCTTGTGCCGTAGAACAAGTAAATATTCTATTAAACTCATTTCTATCTAGAGCACAATACAACACATTCATAGCTTTAGCATTCAAACTCAATTTCTTTTTAACATCTTCACTAAACTCTTTAGGTTCTTTAAGCATGCATTCCCCATTTTCAATTTTGGTAGGAACAAAAGGTCCTTCTAAAACAATAGACCACAAATCATAATCAAAAGATTTCAAGAAAATACTCATTCTAGTTTTCCAATAAGAGTAATCATTTCCATTAAAAAATGGAGGTCTAGAGATAGAAAGCCCCTCAATATATGAAGTTGAGTTAAAAGTTGCCATAGCTCAAAAATCGATTAAGATTTAAAAAATTGAGCAACCTTGCTCTGATACCACTTGTTGACCCAGGTATGGCAACCTAAGAGGGGGGGTGAATTGGTTTTTATTTATCAAAACGGATTTAGAAAACTTTTCTTGAAAGATCAAAATTAATTCACTCTTTCTTTGAGAATAAAGGTGAAGAAGATGAAATTAGAATTTATCAAAGATGCAATCAAAAGAATAATAATGATGAACAATCACAAGTGCAAGTAAATGTAAAGAGGAAAGGGATAGAGAGAGTACAAACTCAATTTACGTGGTTCGGCAAACCTTGCCTACGTCCACGGGCTCCTAGCTCCACGAGCTAAGCTTCCCACTAAGTTGTAGAAATCTTTACAACTTGCTTGATGAACAACCTCACCAAGACTTTTTCTTCAACTCTTGATAACACCACACCAAGAGTTCTTCTTGATGAATAACCTCACCAAGGCAACTTCCTTCAACTCTTGATAACTCCACACCAAGAGTTCTTCTTGATGAACAACCTCACCAAGGAAAGAGTTCTCTCAAGGATAACTTTTATCCTTTATAAGAAGATCTCTCTCTCACCACAATACAAGAACAAGTAAAATTTTTTACAACAAAAGTACAACTCTCTTCAAAGAATGGATACAAAATATAAAAGCTCTCTAGACTTGATATTTCTCTTGTTTTTTGCTTAATAGATGCTTGTTAAATGAATGGGAGAAGGGCTCCTTTTATAGGCAATTGAGATGAACTTGATCAAGTGAAGACACCAACTCCAAAGTTTCTACCCACCATAAAAACTGTAATCTTGTCTGCCATTTTTGTCAATATTTTGTTTGAAATTTGAAAATCTGCAAAACATAAAAGATATTCAAATTTGAATAATCTTTCCAACTCATCAAGAACCAAGTCATTTAAATATCTGTAGCTCAAGATATGGCCAAAACACCATTCGGTGCTCATGTGACTTGATTTTTCTTCCATGTGTCAGTCCACCAACTTGCATGTGTATTATGTCGGCCTTCCATTTGAAATTTGAATTTATTAAAAGAATATGAAATGTTCTCCACTGAATTATCTTTCCATTACCATAAGAATCAAGTCATTTGGATAACTCCATCTCAAGATATAGACAAAAAATCATTTGATACCCATATGAGTTGATTTTTCTTCTCTGTGTCAGTCCACAAATTTGCATGTCAATTATGTCAGCCTTCCATTTGAAATTTGAATTTCTTCAAAACATATGAAATGTGACTCATTAAGTCCTCTTTCTAATGCCACAAGAATCAAGTCATTTTGAATTTTCTAGCTCAAGATATATCCAAAAGAGTATTCGGTGCTCATGTCAGCTGCTTCCATTTGTCTTTCAACTTGCATGATGATTTGGACAAACTTGCACTTGAAATTTGAATTTCTTTAAAACATATGAAATGTTATAAATTGAGTAAGCTTTCCAAAGGGTCAAGAATCATGTCATTTAGACATCTATATAGATATATATGACCAATTAATTAAACGTTACTCATGTGTCACATTCCTTGAATCAAACCTTGTTCTTAAACTTTGGTGCCTTTAACATGTAGTCTTCTCCTTAGCTTCAACACTTTATTTTAATAAGCCTTTTCTTGATTTTACAATTATTTCAATGATATTACTCTGTACATAAATAAACATGTTAGTAAATCACAATGAATCAATGTGTATTATTATCATCAAAATTATCATGTAACCTTAGGGCTAACACCCTCAACATATGAAGTTGGATTAAAAGTTGCCATAGCTCAAAATCGGTTAAGATTTAAAAAAAAAAATGAGCAGCCTTGCTCTAATACCACTTGTTGACCCAGGTATGGTAACCCAAGAGGGGGGTGAATTGGGTTTTTATTTATAAAAACGGATTTATAAAACTTTTCCTTGAGAGATCAAAATTAGTTCACTCTTTCTTTGAGAATAAAGGTGAAGAAGATGAAAATATAAGTTATCTAAAATGCAATCAAGAGAATAATAATAATGAACAATCACAAGTGTAAGTAAATATAAAGAGGATAGGGATAGAGAGAGTGCAATCTCAATTTACGTGGTTCGGCAAACCTTGCCCATGTCCACGGGCTCCTAGCTCCTCCACAAGCTAGGCTTTCCACTAAGTTGTAGAATTCTTTACAACTTCCTTAATGAACAACCTCACCAAGGCTTCTTCCTTCAACTCTTGATAACACCATACCAAGAGTTCTCTCAATTGTTTAACTCTCGATAATACCATACCAAGAGTTCTCTCAAGGATAACTATTATCCTTTACAAGAATGATCTCACTCTCACCACAATACAAGAACAAAGAAAATTGTTTACAATAAAAGTACAGCTCTCCTCAAAGAGTAGATAAAGAATATAAAAGCTCTCTAGATTTGATATTTCTCTTATTTGTTGCTTGATGGATTCTTGTTGAATGCGAGGGAGAATGGCTCCTTTTATAGGCAAATGAGATGAACTTAATCAACTGAAGACACCAACTCCAAATTTTCTACCCACTACAAAAATCGTAATCTTGTCAGCCATTTTTGCCAATGTTTCGTTTGAAAATTGAAAATCTGCAAAACATAAAAGATCTATATATTTGAATAATGTTTCCAAAGCATTAAAAATCAAGTCATTTGGATATCTCAATCTCAAGATATGGACAAAAGACCATATAGTGCTCATGTCAATTGATTTTTCTTCCTTCTGTCAGTCCACCAAATTGAATGATAATTATGTTGACCTTTTATTTGAAATTTAAATTTCTTCAAAACATAAAAGATCTGTATATTTGAATAACCTTTCCAAAACATTAAGAATCAAGTCATTTGGATATCTCTATCTCAAGATATGGATAAAAGATCATTCGGTGCTCATGTCAGTTGATTTTTCATCCTTATGTCATTCCATTGATTTGCATGAAGATTATGTTAGCCTTCCATTTGAGATTTGAATTTCTTCAAAAAAATATGAAATGTGCTTTTTTAAATCATCTTTCCAATACCTTAAGAATTAAGTGATTTGGATATCTCTAGCTCAAGATATATCCAAAATAGCATTCGATGCTCATGTCAACTGATTCTATTTATTCTTTAGCTTGCATGATGATTTGGATAACCTTTGACTTGAAATTTGAATTTCTTTAAAACATATAAAATGTTATTAATTGAGTAAGCTTTCTAAAAGCTCAAGAATCACATCATTTGGACATTTATAGAGAAATATATGACCAATTGATTGAACATGGCGCATGTGTCACATTCCTTGAATCAAACCTTGTTCTTAAACTTTTGTGTCTTTAACATGTAGTCTTGTCCTTAGCTTTAACACTTCATTTTAATAAGCCTCTTCTTGATTTTACAAGTATTTCATTGAATCTTCTTCTTGCACATAAATAAACATATTAGTAACACCTCAATGAATCAATATGTATTGTTATCATCAAAATTATCATGTAGCCTTAGGGCTAAAACCTCCAACCAGTTTATTGCTAGTCCCTAGCAATTAAAACTTTATTATTCAGTAGTGATTCATAGAAATTTACATCCAAGGTAGCCATTATTGCACTCTTCTTGATTCTATCCAAATAAGCAAACTCTCAACCGATTTTTTTTTTAATGACTCATGTATCTTTTAGTCAAGATATTAACAAACTTTTTATTTGTGTTTAGTTGGCACATAACTATGGGGCTTTTTGGAAAGAAGCCATATTGGTTTTAATATTTGTAAAGGCTAACATCCTTATGCAGGGGGCATTCATTCATATCTTTTTTGGTTTTTTTCTTTTTTTTTTTTTGAAACAATGCATCTTTAACCTTTGTAACGAGCCTTAGGCTAATGACTCTCAGACTAGTTGGCCTTAGAGCATTAGGTGTTAAGACGCCCCTACGAGTTTAATGACTCGGGTTGCCAAAGCTTTAATTTTTGCCTAAAAAATTATGGATAGTGCAATGTTCAATCCTCTTAAGCTTTCTTCTTAATCCATGTAACGAGCTTTGGGACAATAGTTCTCAAACCAGTTAATCTTAAGGTATTAGGTGTTGAGTTACCCCTCGAGCTTAATTGTTCGAATTAAGGAGGCTAAGAGACGAAACTTATCCACAATTGCTTATTTGTTTGTTTTTGGCTCTTTTTTTTTTAACTTTTTCCTTCCTTTTGTTGTTATCCTAAACAAAACAAAAGAACTCAAATATTGCAACATTTCATTTTGTAACCCGTAATCATGCTTCAAGGTATGTATATGTGTATGAAGAAAGGTTCATGAATACTTGCTTAATAAGTACATGAGCAAATAGTTTATTAAATGATAAAGTTGTGAGAGTTCACAGACTTGAATAATTCAAAGTGAAGTGAATAAGATAATCTTGTTATAAAATTCAAAAATTGAAACTAAATAATATCAAGTTAGCTAAAATGAGTCTTCAAAAGTACAAAATCAAAACAAAATGATAAATTAGTTAAAATGGGTTTCAAGAGTTCAAAATGGCCCTCTTTACTCTGCCATTTCTAAGCCATAATACATCTCAAGAGGAATTAAACTCCTTACACCACCACTCTGCATCTAATTACTTACTCGCTTTATTATTATTTTTTTTTTGCAAGAAGAAAATATAAGACACACTTATGTCTACTATCCTTCCCCCATAACCAAATGAAACATTGTCTTCAATGTTTAAATGTAAAGAGATAAAGTATAGGAGATAGTACCTGAAGCTTCAGTTATTCAAAAGAGAAGGCCTGAAAGACACATAAAATAAAAATGCTACAAATAAAATAAAAGATAAAAAAAATTACAAACGGAGCGTCAGATCCAATTTGTACTTCTTGTTGTGTCCTACTGATCAATTAATTTTAGTTATTGCTAGATCAGGTTCATACTCAATTGCTTGTAATTTGTCAACTAATTCATTAGCAATAGTGACAAAAACAAGGATCTATCGCACCGAATGTAGGATAAAATTTTGTTCTACAGCTTCATCAAGAAAACGTAGCAAAGGATCAAATAAAGTTTTAACATTTAACAAACCTATGGGTTTTTTATGGGGATTCAGTTGGGTCCAAGAGGCAATTTAAAAAATTTATTTGAAAGTACTAAAGCCACCTGGTAAAGCAATAAAGGCATCCAAATTGATAAGCATATGTGTCATGCATTCATGCATAGTGGAGATCTGTAACTCATGCCCAACTGTTTCTTCAATAATGATTTCTACAACCAAAGCTCTAGGAGTAACAACTAAAATTTTAATGCCACATAAGAGTGTAGTTTTTGACACACAACCCATTAACGCGAGGCTACCTTCCCTATAAACCACATGAATCTTTCTTTCAGCTAATAGCCTACCAAGATAATTTGCTATTTCTACAAACTCTTCACTATTTCCAAGTCGAGATCCACAGAATACACATATCTTTTGGATTCGACGTTTTGGGGTTCCCTCCATGTCTATGCAACTCTCTAAATATATGTGTGAAGTGAAGAACAATAGATGTCATATTTATGGAGTGCAAAAAGCTATTCTAATGATGACATCTATATAGGTGGCTCAGCTATTTGTTGAAAAAGTTTGACGATAAAGCATAAAAATTAAAAAAAGGGCAAAAATAAGATAACATAAATTCATAAGTCAATCAAAAGATAGAGATATAAATTAAAAAAATGATAGCTATAAGACATAAAAATTCAAAAATGATAGTACACATGCATATATATAGGTAGTTGTAACTGTGGCTCATATCTTCCTTTGGTTTTACATCCAGAAACGGCTTAAACAACTTCTATGAGTTGGAGATATGCTTCCCATCCAGTTTTCTTATAAATTGGCAAACAAAGTCATTTTGAGTGAGTTCTTGAGACTGTAACATGCATGCTCTTCGCGAAATTATGTCCATAATTTCAAAATTTCACGCTACAATTCTTGATTAATTGTAGTTTATCTTTTGGATTGTTAGACAAAAATCCTAAGGAGTGGCAACACTGGTTACAAGTTCATCTTGCAATTTTTTGACAAACTTGTAAGCTTTTGACACATCCAAAAATAGGACTTTCTCCCAAGTATAAGAGTATCGAAGTAATAAACCCGATGAGACTGGGGTCGATCCACGAGGAAGGAGATTTACCTCTACAAACTAAAAGATAAACAAATATGATGTGAATAATCAAGATGATATTAACAAATAGAAGTAAAGATGGTTGACGGTACTACTGACCATTCAAATGTAAAACAAAAGCAAAAGATGATAAAAACCATCCATGGAAATTAGGAGGTAAAACCTATCATAGTAAATGAAAGAAAAAGTTCACAAGCAATAGACAAGAATACTTAAAATACACAAGTAAAAGGAATTAGCACAATAATAATGAAAGCTAAAGTTAGGGGATCCGCCCTTGATATATCAAATAAGGATAAATAACCCAATTATAACTCAATTGGAATCCACATATCAACGAGGTTCCAATCGGAAGATATGTCATTTAAGCCCATTTTAATTATATGAATTATATTTGTTCTTCCCAATATTTATATCACTTCTAGTAAATGCGTTCAAGCATCCAATGTGCCAATCACCATATGTCTACAATAAAGCAAGGTTTCTAACTAGACTTGTGTTGGTCAGGAAGAACTATACGACATCTAGAAAGGATCCAAGCATTTGATGTGCCAAGGATTGTCTGTAGTGGATCAGGACCTCCACTTTATGAGTGGTGTTAAGATTGATTAGAGAAATAAATATAAATCATATAAAATAAATAACAAAAGATTCTACTTATAAAGCACATTTCAATGGTTAGAAAATCCTTATTCTTATATCAAGGGTTTCGGCCTTTCACCTGAGCAAAAGAAACTTTAGCAAGACATTATCAAAGAAAGAAAATAAATTGCAAGAAAAAGAAGATTTATTAATAACATTAGAACACAAAAGAGAAAAACACAATAACAAGAGATCCTAGCCAAGGCCAAGATGCACTGATAGGTCACAAGTCACCTCTATTTATAGATACATTCAGGGGCAAACTTGTCAAATTACAAAGGGACAATTGTAAAATATCTTATTGACAATTTGGATCATCATGTGCACTGACTTTGACCACCAATTTTGGCATCGAATTATTTAGAATTTCGATCACATATCTTCATGAAAGTTGTAGATATTTCTCTTAGCTTTCTAGAACATCTTGATTCATATGATTTTGATATGTATATCAAGAGATATGGTCACAAGACAAAGGCATGGTCAAGTTGGGCCGAAACTACATATGCATTCAGTTCAAGCCCATTTTTGGTCCACTAAGAGCCCGAATTTGATGATACTTATGAAAATATGATCTTGTAGATAATTTAATTAGCTTTCTAACAAATCACGATTTGCAACATTCTGATCTATAAATAGAAAGTTATGCCCATTTTACCAAACCTGTAACAAAAACCAAAATTAAGATAAAGTTAATTCAAAAGATACAAAGACTACAAATATACTTAAGTTGAGGAATTTAATGACACTATCAGTGTAAAATAATGGATTAAGCTCTTATTAATCATATACATTTAAGTGTTCATCACACCCCCCAACCAGCTTGTTCCTGGTCCATAGCAATTAAAGCGTTATTATTTAGTAGTGATTTATAGAATTTTACATCCAAAGTGGTCATTATTGCACTCTCCTTGATTTTATCCAAATAAACAAACTCTCAACCGATTTTTTTCTCTTTTTCTCTTTTTTTTTTAAAGACTCATATACCTTTCAATCAAGATATTAACAAACCTTCTTTTTGTGCTCAGTCGACACATGACTATGGGGCTTATTAGAAGGAAGCCATATTGGTTCTAATATTTGTTAAGGCTAACATCCTTAGGTAAGAGGCATTCATTCATCAGTGTATATATATATATATATTAAAACAAGGCATTTTTATCCCATGTAGCGAGCCTTAGGCTAATGACTCCCAGACCAGTTAGCCTTAGGGCATTAAGTGTTAAGACACCCCTACGAGCTTAACGACTCGAGTTGCCAATGCTTTATTTTTGCTTATAAACTTTCGGAGAGTGAAATGTTCAATTCCCTTAAGCTTTCTCCTTAATCCATGTAACGAGCTTTGGAGCAATAGCTCCCAAACCAGTTGGTCTTAGGGTATTAGGTGTTGAAGCACCCCTCGGGCTTAATTGCTCGAATTAAGGACGCTACGAGACCAAACTTATCCATAATTGTTTTTTTTTTCACTTTTTTTTCTCTTTTTTTTTTAAACTTTCCCCTTCCTGTTGTTGTTATCCTAAACAGAATAAAAGAACTCAAAAATTGCAACATTTCATTTCGCAACCCACGATCATGCATCAAGGTATGTGTGTGTGTGAAGAAAGGTTCGTCAATATTTGCTTAATGAGTACATGAGCAAACAGTTTATTAAATGATAAGGTCATGAGAGTTCATAGATTTGAATAATTCAAAGTAAAGTGAATAAGTCAACCTCGTTATAAAATTCAAAAATCAAAACTAAATAATATCAAGTTAGCTAAAATGAGTCTTCAAAAGTGCAAAATCAAAACAAAATGACAAATTGGTTAGAGTGTGTTTCAAGAGTTCAAAATGGCCCTCTTTACTCTGCCATTCCTGACCCAGAATGCGTCCCAAGAGGATTTGAACTCCTTACACTGCACTTTGAATCTAATTACTAACTCGCTTTTTTTTTGTTTTGCAATAAAAAGAAAATTTAAGACACACTTATGTCTACTATCCTTCCCCACCCCCCACCCCCCCAATCAAATGAAACATTGTCCTCAATATTGAAATGTAGAGAGATGAAGTATAGGAGACATTACTTGAAGCTTCAGTTATTCAAAAGAGAAGACCTAAAAGACATGTGAAATAAAATGCTACAAATAAAATAAAAGAGAAGAAAGATTACAAACAGAGATTCAAATCCAATTTGCACTTTTTATTTTGTCCCCCTGACCAATTAATTTGAGTTATAGTTAGGTCAGGTTCATACTCAACTGCTTGTAATTTGTCAAGTAATTCACTAACTGTAGTGGCAGAAACAAGGATCTATCACACCGAATGAGGGATAAAATTCTGTTCTACAGCTGCATGAACAAAACTTATCAAAGGATCAAAGAAATTTTTAACATTCAACAAACCTATGGGTTTTTTATGGAGATTCAGTTGGGCCCAAGAGGCAATTCGAAAAATTCTTTCGCAAGTACCAAAGCCACCTGGTAAAGCAATAAAGGCATCCCAATTGATAAGCATATATGCCATGCATTCATGCATAGAGGAAACCTGTAACTCCTTCCCAACCATTTTTCTAATGATGCTTTCTACAACCAAAGCTTTAGGAATAAAACTGAAAACTTGACTACCTCCTACGAGTGCAGCTGTTGACACACAACCCATTAACCCGAGAATACCTTCCCCATAAACCACATGAATCTTTCTTTTAGCTAATAGCCTACCAAGATAATTTGCTACTGCAAAAAAATCTTCACTTTTTCCAGGTCGAGATCCACAGAATACAGATATCTTTGGATTCGATGTTTTCAGGTTCCCTCCATGTGTATGCAACTCTCTAACTATATGTGTGAAGTGAAGAATAAGAGATTTTATATTTATGGAGTGCAAAAAGGTATTCTAATGATAACATATAGCTCGGCTGTTTATTAAAAAAGTTTAACAATAGAGCATAGAAATTCAAAAAAATTACAAAAATAAGACACCATAAATGCATAAGTCAATCGAAAGATAGAGAAAGAAATTCAAAAATGACAGTTGTAAGACATAAAAATTCAAAAATAATAGCACGTATGCATGTGTACAAGTAGTTGTGATAGTGGCTCACATCTTCCTCTGGTTTTACGTCCAGAAACGGCTTAAACACCTTCTATGAGTTGGTGATATGTTTCCCATCCAATTTGCTTTATAAATTAGCAAACAGGGTCAATTTTAGTAAGATTCCTGAGACTGTAACGTGCCTGCTCTTTTCATAATTGTGTCCATAATTTCAAAATTTCACGCTACAAAATTCCACAAGAATGCATCTCAAGAGTCAATTGGATATTATCCAAAGTCTCCCTACTCAGTCTATTTTTGATGAATTGTAGCTTATCCTCTCGATTGGTAGACAAATATCCCAAGGAGCGACAATGCTGGTTAAAGTCCATCTTGCACATTTGTGACAAAATTGTAACCTTTTCGCTCTTCGCTTTTTGCCGTTAGAGCTTTTTCCCAAATCTGGCATGTGAGAAACAAGATCATCTGAAAATTCACAAGAAAATCGAACCTTGGCTTCAATTAACCATCTTAAATCAGCAGGAATACCCTTGCGAGTCAACATCCTTAGTCTTTCTGCACGAGCTTCTTAAATTTTAAGCAAATCATTTTGAGTAATAAAGGGAAAATTTCTATGTAGATTCGAGAGAATGATATCCATGTGAAGAAAATGAGAGAGAAGAAAATAAAATGAATGCAAGATGAGTAACAGTTTTTAGGAAACTGGAAAATCGACTTCAAAAGTCACGGAGTACCGTATCTGCCACTAGACCGGGAAATAAAAGCACACAATAAAAGCACATAAAATAAAATAAAAAAAACTAGAAATGATAGCAAAAATCAAGAATTAAAAAAAAATGAAAATATGGCACAAACGGATAAAATTTGATTGATCATGATTATAAAAAAAAAAGCCAAAAGAGGAATCTTTTCAGAAGTAATTTACCACGGTCAAAAATATGCCATTGAGGTGGTACCTCCCTTTTTCCTTATTTGTCAGAATGGAATAGATAACCACTGCCTAAGTTTATTTGTCCTTGAGTGTCGATGTTTCTTCCTGCCTTTCTTCAAAACATGGCTCCCAACTCTTAATCTCTTTCACCTGTACAAAATCAAGTAATGAAAATTCTTTAGAAGCAATGGGCTCTAGTTGCACACTTGGTTCAAATGAACTGGTTAACTCGATTTTTGAAAGACTTGAAAAATTCTCATTTTGGATACAGTCTTCCATATTAGTTTTAGTCCTATTAGCTTCCTCATTTTCATCCTGCCTGAAAAATTCATTAATGTCAAAATTTTAGTTAAACTCCTTTGCATGATGAAATGAGGGCATAAATGAGGATTCGGTCTTTTCCTTGTTAGATGTAGGTTTATTAACCTCTTCCTTACCCTTTGGGATTGATTCATCATCTTTCTCATAAGGGTTAAGAATATGTTCTTTATCAACCTTACTATCGTGAAGAGTACTGACCGAATCTTTGTCTAGATGTTAGCCACTTGAATTACTCACATGTGGATTGATGGGGTCTGGCTCTAGATGAGATGGAAACTCACCTTTCTCATGGGTACGAAGTGCAAATGCAAGTTTTTCAAAGGCATCATTCAAGTTTGCCATAGTCTAAGCAATTTGACTATTAAAAGCCTCTTGCTTTGCAATGAATGAATCTAATGTTTCTTTAAGATCCTCATGAGGTGCATGATCATGAGATTTTTGAAAATTTTGATATGATTGAAAGAAAGATTGATAAGATTGTGCATGATTATCATTCCTCCAATCAAAATATGAGTGATTTTTCCATCCAAAATTATAGTTTTGTGAGTAAGGATTAGGATTTGACCTTTGGAAAGTGTTTAAAACATTGCTTTGCTGATGAAGACTTTTCCTAAAGGTAGGCATAATTGGACAATCATCCATAGGATGATCACCAATATTACAAGTGTGACAGACAATTTCTTGCATAGACCACATTTCTAGGTCCTCGACTTTTCTAGCTAGCGATGCAAAATTAACATGAAGATCATGATTTTCCCTATGGTTAAAAATGCCTCTACTAGATGGTCTTGGTACCTCATACGTGCCAACATTATCCCAATTTTGGGCATTTTTTGCTAGTAAGTCTAGGTAATCCATTGCTTCATTAGGGTCTTTATTTTCAAATGGTCCATTACACATTAATTCTACCATTTGCCTATCTTGATATGTTAGACCTTCATAGAAAATTAAAACTAGTCTCCATGTTTCCAAACCATGGTGAGGACAAGTATTAAGCAATGCTTTATACCTATATCAACATTGATAAAAGGTCTCTCCTTATTTTTGGGCGAAAGTAGTGATTTGCCTTTTGAGAGAATTTATGCTATAGCGATGAAAATTTTTTTCAGAAGTTGTTGTTGCATTTCATCCCATGAGCTAATGGATCCTGACCTAAGATTTTGCAGCCATGTTTTAGCTTTATCTTTTAAAGAAAAAGGAAAAAGCTTTAATCTAAAGATGTTTATGCGACAATTTAGGTCATTATAGGTATTGTAAAACTCTTCAAATTCTCTCAAGTGCAAATATGGGTTTTCAACATCTAGGCCATGAAAGTGGGGTAAGAATTGAATAAAATCCAGTTCATGGTTGAAATATATTGCATCATGAGGGAAGACTACGCATGATTGTACACAAGTTCTTATAAGATTTATGTAGTCCATTAATGTTCTTGGTTGGGTATGAGCATGGTTTTTTTTTTCAAAGAAGATAAGTGGCTCCTAACAATTCTACCAAATAATGCAAAGAGAAAGAAAGGATGAACACATACAAGAAAAAAAAATAGAAATGAGAAAAGAAAATACTTAAAATTTTGTACGCCAAATTTTAACTTCCCCGGTAACGGCGCCAAAAACTTAACACATCCAAATATAGGATTATCTCCCAAGTATAGGAGTATCTAAGTAACAAACTCGATCAGACCGGGGTCGATCCACGCGGAAAGGGATTTAGCACTACAAACTAAAAGGTAAGCAAATATGATATGAATAATCAAGTTGATATTAACAAATAGAAGTAAAGATGGTAGGCGATACTACTGACCATTCAAATGTAAAACAAAAGCAAAAGGTGATAAAAACCATCCATGGAAATTATGAGGTAAAACCTACCATAGCAAATGAAAGAAAAAGTTCATAAACAATAGACAAGAATACTTAAAATACACAAGTAAAAGGAATTAGCACAATAATAATGAAAGCTAAGGTTAGGGGATCCGCTCTTGATATATCAAATAAGGATAAATAAATTAATTATAACTCAATTGGAATCCACACATCAACAAGGTTCTAATCGAAAGATATTTCATTTCAGCCCATTTTAATTATATGAATTATATTTGTTTTCACCAATATTTATACCACTTCTTGTAAATGGGTTCAAGCATATAATGTGCCAATCACCATTGTCTACAACAAATCAAGATTCCTAACTAAACTTTTGTCAGTAAGAAGAACCATATGACATCTAGAAAGGCTCCAAGCATTTGATGTGCCAATGATTATCTACAATGGATCAAGACCTCCACTTTACGAGTGGTGTCAAGATTGATTAGAGAAATAAATATAAATCATATAAAATAAATAACAAAAGATTATGATTATAAAGCACATTTCAAGGGTTAGAAAATGCTTATTCTTATATCAAGAGTTTTACCATTTCACCTTAGCAAAAGAAAATTTAGCAAGACATTATCAAAGAAAGAAAAAAATTGTAAGAAAAAGAATATTTACTAATATCATTAGAACACAAGAGAGAAAAACACAATAACAAGAGATCCCAGCCAAGGCCAAGATGCCCTGATGGGTCACAAGGCACCTCTATTTATAGATACATTTAGGGGCAAACTTGTCAAATTACAAAAGGACAATTGTAAAATATCTTATTGACAATTTGGATCATCATTTGCACCGATTTTGACCACCGATTTTGACATCGAATTATTTAGAATTTCAATCACATGTCTTCATGAAAGTTGTAGATATTTCTCTCAGATTTCTAGAACATCTTGAGTAATACGATTTGGATATGTATATCAAGAGACATGGTCAAAATACAGAGGCATAGTCAGGCTAGGTCGAAACTGCAAATGGGTTCACTTCAAGCCCATTTTTGGTCTACTAAGAGCTCGAATTTGATGCTACTTGTGAAATATGATCTTGTGGATAATTTAATCAACTTTTCAACAAATCAAGATTGCACCATTCTAATCTGTAAATAGAAAGTTATGCCCATTTTACCGAACCTGTAATAGAAACCAAAATTAAGATGAAGTTAATTCAAAAGATGCAAAGACTACAAATATGCTTAAGTTGAGGATTTAATGACACTATCAGTGCAAAATAATGGATTAAGCTCCTATTAATCATACACATTTAAGTGTTCATCATCTTTTCGCTTTTCACTTTTTGGCACAAGAGCTTTTTCCTAAACTTGGTATATGAGAAATAAAATCATCTGAAATTTCACAAGAAAATTGAACCTTGGCTTCAATTAACCATCTCAAATCAGTAGGAATACCCTTGTGCATCAACATCCTTAGTCTTTTTGCTCGAGCTTTGTAAATTTTACGTAAATTGTTTTGAGGAAGAGAGGGAAAATGTGCGTGCAGATTCAAGAGAATGATATCGATGTGAAGAAAATGAGAGAAAAGAAAAGAAAATGAATGCAAGGTAAGCAACAGTTTTTAAGGAACTCAAAAATCGACTTTAAAAGTCAAGGAGTACCGTATCCGCCACTTGACTAGGAAAAATCAATCCTTAAAAAGGATAATTAAAGCAATGGATTTTTCATTTCGATCAAAATTTTAAAAGAATTGTTTTAACCGTTGTCCATTAACTTTAAAAACATTACCATTCTTTGGGTTCTCAATTTCAACTGCTCTATGAGAGAAGGCATTTTTAACAATGAAAGGTCCAGTCCAACGAGACCAAAGTTTACAAGGAAACAAATACAATCTTGAATCATACAAAAGAGACATTGATAGCTGAAGTCTCAATTGATGTCTCTGTCGTTAATCTTGACAGATGATCTAAAACGACATTTTTGGCTGCTTTCTTGTCCTTTATTATGATGTTAAATTCTTGGAGCAATAAGATCCACCGTATCAATCTCAGTTTTGCATCCTATTTAGACATTAAGTATCTCACAACTGCATGGTCAGTGTAAACAATAGTTAGAGAACCAATTATATAAGATCAAAATTTGTCCAATGCAAATACTGCAAGTAGTTTAGTTTCAGTTGTAGTATAATTCATTTGTGCATCATTTAAAGTTCTACTTGCGTAGTATATTACATAAGGCTTACCTTCTCTTCTTTGTCCTAAGAAAACACCAACTGCATAATCACTCGCATCACAAATTAATTCAAAAGGTAAAGACCAATCAGGAGATTACATAATTGTAGCGATTGTTAAAAGTCTAATTAATTTATCAAAAGCATTTTGACATTCTTGATCCATTCAAAAAAAATGTCTTTTGATAAGAGGTTGCAAAGAGTTTTAGATATAGTGCTAAAATTTCTTATAAACCTCCTATAAAATTCAGCATACCTTAGGAATGAACGGACCTCCTTGACTATTTTTTGTGGAGCCAAATAGGAAATCAATTCCACTTTTGCTTTATCCACTTCAATTCCCTTGGAAGACACCACATGACCTAAGACAATCCTTGAAGTAACCATATAATGACATTTTTTCTAATTCAAAATAACACCTTTTTCTTCACACTTTTTTAAGACTTTTTCTAAGTTTTCAAGACAATAATCAAAAGAATTTTCAAAGACAGTTAAATCGTCCATGAAAACTTCTAAACGATACTCAATCATGTCACTGAAAATGCTTAACATGCATATTTGAAAAGTGGCTGGAGCATTACAAAGTCCAAAAGGCATCCTTCTAATTGCAAAAGTGTTGAAGGGGCATATAAATGTGGTCTTTTCTGGGTCATCAAGTGCAATAAAAACTTGATGATAGCCTAAGTATCCATCAAGAAAGCAGTAGTAGGAGTACTCTGCTACTCTGTCTAAAATTGGTCAAGAAATGGTAAGGGAAAGTGGTCTTTTCTGGTGATAAAATTTAATTTTCTATAGTCAATGCACATCCTCCAACTAGATGAGACTCGAGTTGGTAATGATTCACCCTTTTTTATTTTTTACTACTGTAATGCCAGATTTCTTAATTGCTACTTGTATGGGGCTTACCCACTTACTATCCGAAATAGGGTAGATAATTTCCACATCAAGTAATTTAAGAACTTCAACCCTAATGACTTTTTTCATATGATGATTTAATCTCCTTTGAGGTTGTTGGAATGTTTTGGCATTTTCTTTTAAATGTATTCTATGTGTATAAATCAAAAGGTTAATGCTTTTTATGTCTTTTAAAGTCCACCCAATTAAATTTTTATGCTTTTTAAGTACTTGTATCAACTTACCTTGTTGCTCGCTTGTGAGGAATGAAAAAATTACCGCCAGATACTTCTGATTATCCCCAAGATACGAGTATTTTAGTCCTTCAAGTAAAGGCCTCAATTCTAACTTGGGAGCTTCCTCTTCCTTGCTTTCATTCATTTGTCCCAATTCTTTGAATTGTGGTTTTGAGCTTTTTTCCATCACCTGTGAACAATCCAATAAAGAACATTTATTAGAAAGATCAAGCTCTAGTTGCATGCTCGATTGTAATCAATGGACTAAACAGGTTTCCAAAAGATAAAAAAAACTCCCTTTTTGGATGTGGTCTTCCACAATAGTTTCAATCATATTAGCCTCCTCAATTTTATCATCTTCTTCATGCGGTTGTTTGAACATATTAAAAATGTTAAGTTCCAATGTCATGTCCTTGAATGATAGCTTCATGACTTTATTCCTGTAATTAATCAAAGCATTAGAGATAGCTATAAATGGATGCCCTAAAATGACACGAATTGAAGTACATACTTCCACTGGTTGTGTATCCAAGACGATAAAATTTGCTGGGTAAATGAATTTATCGACTTGAATTAACACATCTTCTATTACTCCTCTTGGCACTTTAATTGATCTATTAGCAAGTAAAAGAGTCACAGAAGTCGATTTTAACTCACCTAGATTAAGTTTCTAAAAGACCGAGTATGGAAGCAAATTAACACTAGCACCAAGATCAAGTAAAGCTTGTTCAATTTTATGATCTCAAATAATAAATGAAATTGTAGGAAACCTAGTTTCCTTATATTTCACTATATTATTGTGAAGAATAGCACTTCCTTGCTTAGCTAGAAATGCCTTCTTCTCCACATTCAATTTTCTTTTCACAGTACACAAATCTTTTAACAGTTTGGCATAAGAAGGTACCTGTTTAATCATATCTAGCAAGGGAATGTTGACCTTTACCTATTTGAAAATTTCAAAAATTTTAGAATTGTGGTTTGGCTTCTTTTGAGTAGCTAATGCTTGAGAAAATGGAGGCACATGTAGGAATTTGGTTTCTTCCTCGCTAAGTGTTGGTTTGGTAACCTCTTCCTAACCTTTAGAGATCGATTCATCTTCTTTCTCGTAAGGTTTATGAATGTGTTTTTTAACAACCTTACCATTACGAAGGGTCATGACTAATTTGGCTTGGTCAATGTAATGACTGTTTGAACTGCTCACTCCTGAATTGGATTAATCTTTGAGATTTTGCAGTGTTTAGGTAGGAAATTTCCTTTTTTCATGGATACTAAATGTGGATGCAAATTTTGCAAGAGTGTCCGTCAAATTTGCTAATATTTGAGCAGTTTGACTACTAAAGGTCTCTTACTTTGAAATGAATGAAGGCAATATTTCCTCAAGATCCTTCTTAGGAGGGGAAACATATGGTGCATGATCATGAGAATTTTGAAAATTTTGATGTGCTGGGAAAGGGGCTTGTGAAGATTGTAAGTGATTGTCATTCTTTCAACGAAAATTTGAGTGATTTCTCGAACCAAGATTGTAAATTTGTGAATATGGATTGTGATTTGGCCTTTTAAAAGTGTTTAAGGCATTAGCTTGTTCATGGAGACATTTCCTAAAATGAGGCAAAGTTGGGCAATCATCAGTAGGATGGTCATTAGCATTACAAATGTGATAGACAATTTCTTGAACAGAATTCAATTGAACACTCTTTTTCAATTTTAAAGCCTCGACTTTTCTAGCTAGAGATGCATATTTGTCTTGAAGATCATGGTTTTCCCTAAGGTTATATATGCCTCTATTGGATGTTGAGGGTGGGGTTTTGCTTGGCACCTCATAAGTGCTAGCAGTATCTCAATTTGGGCCTTTTCTACTAATGAGTCTAGGTAGTCAATTACTTTCTCAAGGTCTTTATCTCAAAATTATCCGTTACATATTAGCACTGCTAGTTGCCTATCTTGAGGTATCAACCCTTCATAAAAATGTGCAACTAATCTCCAAGTTTCAAAACCATGGTCAGGACAGGTATTAAGTAATTTTTTATACCTATCCCAACATTGATAAAGGGTTTCTCCTAGTTTTTGAGTGAAAGTAGTGATTTGTCTTTTAAGAGAATTTGTTCTATGAGAAAGAAAAATTTTTTTAAAAAATTGTTGTTTCATCTCATCCCATGAACTAATGGAACTTGACCTCAAATTTTGTAACCATCTTCTAACTTTATCTTTTAAAGAAAAAGTAAAAAGTTTTAATCTAATGATGTTTATGCTACAATTTGTGTCACTATAGAAGTTATACACCTCTTCAAAGTTTTTTTGTGTCACTATAGAAGTTATACACCTCTTCAAAGTTTTTTAAATATGAATATGGGTTCTCCATATCAAGGCCATAAAAGGTGGGTGAAAGTTGAACAAAACTCGGTTTGAATTTGAAATGGATTGCATCGGGAGGAGAAACTACACAAGATGGTGCACTAGTCCTTACCAAATTCATGTAATCTCTAAGGGTTCTTAGTTGGTTTTGGTTATTTTATTAGGAACGATTATCCTCTTTATCTATGAACCTTTCCACTTGATTGTCGACCATGTTTTTTAGGAAAGATGATGTTTTCCTAACAAGTCTACCATTAGATGTTCGTGACCAAATTTTCATGCAATTTCCAAAGAGAAAATGAAAGAAAAGATGAGCACACAAAAAAAAATTGAGATCTAAAATGAGAAAATAAAATACTTACAATTTTGCATGCCAAATTTTAACTTCCCCAGCAATGGTGGCAAAGCACCTCTATTTATAGATACATTTGGGGGCTAACTTGACTCCACTGGTTGTAAGAAAGAAAATAAATTTTAAGAAGAAAATAAGTTATTAATAACATCAAAAGAACAAAACACAATAGAGAAAATATAATGTTAAGAGATCCTAGTCAAAAGCCAAGGTGCCCTGATGGGTCATAAAACACCTCTATTTGTAGATACATTCGGGGGCAAACTTCTCCCTATAAAATATCTTGTTGACAATTTGGGTCATTATATGCACCGACTTTGACTACCAATTTCAGCATCGAAATATTTAGAATTTTGATCACATGTCTCCATAAAAGTTGTAGATATTTCTCTCAACTTTGTAGAATATCTTGATTCATAAGATTTGGATACGTATATCAAGAGATATAGTCAAAATATGGAGGCATGGTTAGGTTGGACCGAAATTACAGATGGATTCACTTCAAGCGTATTTTTTGTCTACTAAAAGCCCAAATTTCATGATTCTTGTGAGATACAATCTTGTAGATAATTTAATCAACTTTCTAGAAAATCAAGATTTGTACCATTTTGATCTATAAATAGAAAGTTATGCCCATTTTACTAAAGCCACAACAAAAACTGAAATTAAAATGAAGCTAATTCAAAAGGTGCAAAGACTACAAATATGCTTAATTTGAGGAATTTTATGAAACTATCAGTGCAAAATAAGGGATTAAGCTCTTATTAATCATACAAATGTAAGTGTTCATCAGGAGTTGAAGGTGTCAAAATACAAGATCGGGATTCATTTGAATGCGATCAAGCTTCCATTGATGACGACTTCTTACATTGCTAGGTTCGAGCCACCTTGTTACACACTAGACCAGGTTGGTCTGCCAATGAGACTCCTCACCCTCTTACTAGGTCTAGTCGTGCTAGTAGCTTTTCCATTTGTCATGGGAAAAGATCGAGAGTCTCCTCTTTAGGTACTAGCACACTTGCTTCCTTTTCTATTGCCACTCAACTACCACATCCACCTTATGCTGCTCCAGTTGTTCCATCCAATCATGTGATTGACGACCTCCAGGCTTATCCCAATAATGTCGTCTACATATGGGATGCTAGTGGGCAAATTAACATTCATGTGATCACTGAAGATCAGACTATGCCTGTTCCCTTTGTTCCACAAGATACCACTTTGGTAAGCCTTCTGACTATATATTTCTCAAGTTTCCTGTCATTCTTCAATCAATTATTAATCATAAAATGAAATGTAATGTATATTCCATGGAGTGTGTATTCTGGATACAAGTTACTTCTTATAGGTATGTCTTACAGATGTCTCATTCATATCTAGTAAAACACTACTCTATGCTCCATGTATGCAGGATCTCTATCTTGATAGTGTTGACCCAGGTATGGCAACCCAAGAGGGGGGGTGAATTGGGTTTTTATTTATAAAAACGGATTTAGAAAACTTTTCTTGAAAGATCAAAATTATTTAACTCTTTCTTTGAAAATAAAGGTGAAGAAGATGAAAATAGAATGCAATCAAGAGAATAGCAATAAAGAACAATCACAAGTGCAAGTAAATATAAAGAGATAGGGATAGAGAGAGTGCAAACTCAATTTACGTGGTTCGGCAAACCTTGCCTACGTCCACGGGCTCCTAGCTCCACGAAGCTTTCCACTAAGTTGTAGAAATCTTTACAACTTGCTTGATGAACAACCTCACCAAGACTTTTTCCTTCAACCCTTGATAACACCACACCAAGAGTTCTTCTTGATGAACAACCTCACCAAGGCAACTTCCTTCAACTCTTGATAACACCACACCAAGAGTTCTTCTTGATGAACAACCTCACCAAGGCAATTTCCTTCAACTCTTGATAACACCACACCAAGAGTTCTTCTTGATGAACAACCTCACCAAGGAAAGAGTTCTCTCAAGGATAACTTTTATCCTTTACAAGAAGATCTCACTCTCACCACAATACAAGAACAAAGTAAATTTTTACAATAAAAAGTATAACTCTCTTCAAAGAGTAGATAAAGAATATAAAACTCTCTAGACTTGATATATCTCTTATTTTTTGCTTGATAAAATGCTTCTCTTGCTCTTTCTGAATGCATGGGAGAAGGGCTCCTTTTATAGGCAAATGAGATGAACTTAATCAAGTGAAGACACCATCTCCAAATTTTCTGCCCACCATAAAAACCGTAATCTTGTCTGCCATTTTTGTCAATGTTCCGTTTGAAATTTGAAAATCTACAAAACATAAAAGATCTGCAAATTTGGATAAAATTTCCAACGCATCAAGAATCAAGTTATTTGGATATCTGTAGCTCAAGATATGGCCAAAAAACCATTCAGTGCTCATGTGACTTGATTTTTCTTCCTTGTGTCAGTCCATCGAATTGAATGATAATTCTGTCAGCATTTCGTTTGAAATTTGAATTTATTCAAAACATAAAAGATCTGCATATTTGAATAAGCTTTCCAAAACATTAATAATCAAAGAATTTCTATATCTCTATCTTAAGATATGGCCAAAACACCATTCGGTGCTCATGTGAGTTGATTTTTCTTCCTTGTGTCAGTCCACCGAATTGCATGTCAATTATGTCAGCCTTCCATTTGAAATTTAAATTTCTTCAAAACATATGAAATGTGCCTCATTATGTCCTGTTTCCAATTCCATAATAATCAAGTCATTTTGATTTTTCTAGCTCAAGATATGTCCAAAAGAGTATTCGGTGCTCATGTCAGCTGCTTCTATTTGTCTTTCAAATTGCATGATGATTTGGACAACATTACACTTGAAATTTAAATTTTTTTAATACATATGAAATGTTATAAATTGAGCAAGCTTTCCAAAGGCTCAAGAATCACATCATTTGGACATCTGTAGAGAAATATATGACTAATTGATTGAACATTGTTCATGTGTCACATTCCTTGAATCAAACCTTGTTCTTAAACTTTGGTGCCTTTTAACATGTAGTCTTCTCCTTAGCTTCAACACTTCATTTTAATAAGCCTCTTCTTGATTTTACAATTATTTCAATGATATTACTCTTGCACATAAATAAACATGTTAGTAAATCACAATGAGTCAATGTGTATTGTTATCATCAAAATTATCATGTAGCCTTAGGGCTAACAATCTCCCCCTTTTTGATGATGACAAACCATTGATTGCTTTCAAATAATATCTAAAATAAAGAATGAAAATAAAATCAAGAATAAACAAAAAAAAGGCACTTGTTATGAATATAAGCAATCCAACTATTTCTCCCCCTTTTGTTATCATCAAAAAATGTAATCAAATTAACTACTCCCTATTAACATATGGTACCATCCAAAGATTATCATATTAAAGCAAAATTAAGACATATCCAACATGCCCAATTCTCTTCTAATTACGCAAAATCTATCTTGACTAAGGGGTTCAATAAATATATCGGCTAATTATTTATCGGTGGGAATAAATTCTAAAGAAATATTACCTTTTTGCATATGATCTCTAATAAAATGATGTCTAATCTCTATATGCTTAGTCCTAGAGTGTTGTATTGAATTTTTTGAAATGTTGATGGCACTTGTATTGTCACATTTGATGGGAATATGATCAATTACCACCACCATAATCTTTTAAAATTTGTTTCATCCAAAGAGATTGTGCACAACAACTTCCTACTGCAATATCTCGGCTTCCGCGTTTGATAAGGCAACAGAATTTTGTTTTCTACTAAACCTGACTAATGCATGTCCTAGAAAATTGCAAGAGCCACTAGTGCTCTTTAGAAGACTTCCAGCAAAGTCCGCATCGGAATACTAATTAGATCAAAATTATCACACTTAGGATACCAAAGACCTAGATTTATGGTTCCAAGAAGATATCTAAATATCCTTTTGATAGACTTAAGGTGAGATTCCTTTGGACAAGATTGAAATCTAGCACACACACACACACTAAACATAATATCAGGTCTACTAGCAGTTAAATACAAAAGAGAGCCAATCATACCTCGATACTTTGTTACCTCAACATCTTTTCCTTTCTTATCTTTGTCAAGCTTGGTTAATGTACCCATAGGTGTGTTATATGTCCTTGAATTATCCATGCCAAACTTCTTGAGAAGATCTCTTGTGTATTTAGCTTGATTAATGAAGATCCCGTATTTAGCTTGATTAATGAAGATCCCATCTATTGATTTCTTGATTTGAAGTCCAAAGAAGAAATTTAATTCTCCCATTAAGCTCATTTCAAAATCTTGTTGCATACACTTGGAAAATTCCTCACACATAGAGACATTAGTAGCACCAAATATAATATCATCAACATAGATTTGAACAATTAATAAATCATCATTTTTTGTTTTAACAAAAAGAGTAGTATCAATTTTTTTCATTTGGAAACTATTATCAATGAGAAATTTGATCAATCTATCATACCATGCTCTTGGTGCTTGTTTCAAGCCATAAAGTGCCTTTTTAAGTTTGAAAACATGGTTTGGAATATCACGATTTTGAAAACCAAGAGGTTGCTCTACATATACTTCCTCCATAATGTAACCATTTAAAAATGCACTTTTGACATCCATTTGATATAATGTAAAATTTTTATAACATGCAAATGCACACAACATTCTAATTTATTCTAATCTAGCAACCGGTGCAAAGGTTTCCTCATAATCAATACCTTCTTCTTGGTTGTATCCTTGAGCAACAAGTCTAGCTTTGTTTCTAATAATGGTGCCATTTTCATCTACTTTATTTCTAAAAATCCATTTAGTGCCTATAATAGAATGATTTTTGGGTCTAGGGACTAATTCCCAAACTTGATTTCTCTCAAATTGATTCAATTCTTCTTGCATAGCCAAAATCCAACTTTCGTCATTTTCGGCTTCTTTAAAAGATTTTGGTTCAAATTGAGAGACAAAAGCAAAATGATTACAAAAGTTCTTAAAAGAAGATCTAGTTTTCATACCTTGTGATGGTTCACCAATAATGAGATCTTTAGGGTGAGCTTTTGCATACCTCCATTCCTTTGGTAATTCTTGGGAAGAATCATTTACTTCCACAAGCTTTTATTGTTGAAGTTGTAATTCATCTTGGCTCGTTTCATCAAGCCTTGATTCCTTGATTTGCCTTTCTACCTCAACAATATCATCATCTAAATTCTTTGAAGAAATAACATTAGTTTCATCAAATTCAACATGCATAGATTCTTCAATAGTAAGAGTCTTTTTGTTAAAAACTCTATATGCTTTACTATGGTTGGAGTAGCCAACAAAAATTCCAACATCGGCTTTTGCATCAAATTTTTCAAGGTTATCCTTAGTGTTTAAAATAAAACATTTACATCCAAAAACTTTAAAAAATCCAATGTTGGGTTTTCTTCCTTTCTAAAGTTCATAAGGAGTTTTCTTTATTAAAGCTCTAATATGGACTCTATTGATTATAAAGCATGCGGTATTAACGGCTTCGGCCCAAAAATATTTTGGCAAATTATTTTCAAGTAACATGGTCCTAGCCATTTCTTGGATAATCCTATTTTTCCTCTCAACAACACCATTTTGTTGTGGAGTTCTAGGTGAGGAAAAATTATGCTCAAAACCATTTTCATCACAAAGATTTTCAATTGCAACATTGTCTACTTCACCACCATGATCACTCATAATGGACACAATAGAATACCCTTTTTGATTTTGGACTCTTTTTGCAAATTTTGAAAAAACTTGTATGGCCTCATTTTTAGTTTTCAAGAATAATACCCAAGTGAATCTTGAATAATCATCAACAATAACAAAAACATAATACTTTCCACCAAGCTTTGAGTTCTTGATGGTCCAAATAAATCCAAATGAAGTAATTGTAGAGGTTTATTTGTTGAAATAAATTTCTTTTGTTTAAAAGAAGTTCTCACTTGTTTTCCAAATTGGCAAGCATCACAAATCTTATCCTTTTCAAATTTTATTTTTGGAAGACCATCAACTAAATCATTTTTAGAAAATTTTGAAATTGTGTCCATGCTAGCATGACCTAACCTTCTATGCCATAATCAAGCATCATTATTAACAATGAAACAATTTTCTACATGATCATTAACATCAATATCAATTGTATAAATATTACCACATCTATTACCAACAAATAATGTCTTATTATTACTAACAACCTTAATCACACATCTATTAGGCTCAAAAGTAACAAAATATCCCTTATCACACATTGACTAATGCTAATCAAATCATGTTTTAAACCATGAACAAGCAAAACATCTTTAATAATAGGTGAAGAAGGGTTACCAATATCACCATGTCCGATTACCCTTCCTTTGGCATCATCACCGAAGGTCATATATCCTCCTTTCTTCATAATTAATCTTGAGAATTTGGAGGCATCTCCGGTCATATGCCTTGAGCATCCACTATCTAAGTACCACTTGTGTTTGCCACTCCTTTGTCTCTACAATCAACATTTAAGGAGTAACTCTTTGATACCCAAAAGTTCTTGGGTCCTTGGGGGTTAGTTATGGTACTTTTTAGAACCCATATTTGTTTCAAATTAGGATTTCTCTTAATGTAGCAAGAATGCACTTTGTGTCCTTTTCTTCCACAATAAGTACATGAATGATTAGGATTATTCCTAGAAGATGCAAGAGCAAAATAATTTTTAAAATACTTTTGATTTTTATGAGTTTTATATCCTAAACCTCTTTTATCAAAAACACACCTTTGGTTTTGTAACATAGAATTCAAATTTTTTGTGCTTTTTGTAAAACTATCAATAATATTTCTTAAGTCATTATTTTCCTTTTTCAAAATAACATTTTCTTTCTCTAATTTATCAAAATCCTTTGTTTTAAAATCTCATTTTCAGTTTTTAAAAAATATATTTGACTTTCCAAACTTTCAAAATCTTTTTGCTTTAAAATTTCATTTTCATTTTCTAAAACTTCATTTATTTCTACCAACTCTTCTAATTGATATAACATGATTTTTGACTTCTTTTTGAAAGCATTGATTTTTGAGTTTTTCTTATCAATTTGCACATGTAAATTTTGGAATGCTTCAAGTAATTCATCATATGAAAGTTTAGGATCATAGTTTAGAATACTTACCTCATCTTCAGTTAAAGCCATGAAGCACATGTTTGCCACTTCGCAATCATCTTCTTCGGTGGAGCTAGCTTCACTATCATCCCAATTTGTGGCTTTCATTGCTTTGGATTTCTTGTTTTGACTCTTGAAGTAAGGACAATCCATCTTTACATGTCCCGGTTTCTTGCACTCATAGCAAATGACTTGATCATTTTTCTTATCTTGCTTTGAGCTTTGCCCTTTGTACTCCCTTCTAGAATTCTTCTTGAATCCTTGGTTTCTTCTAATCATCCTTTTTAGCTTTCTTGTGATGAATGCAAGATCTTCATCATCTCCTTCATCGTCGGACTCATCATCTTCTTTTGTTGAAGATTTGAAAGCGATATTTTTCTTTTTCTTGAAATCTTCTTCATTCTCCTTCAAGGTGATTTCATGAGTCATGAGAGAACCCATAAGTTCTTCTAATGGTAGTTTGGTGAGGTCCTTTGCTTCTTGAATTGCCGTCACCTTTGGCTCCCAAGTTTTTGGTAGACACCTAAGAATCTTTCTCACCATTTCAACATTAGAATAAGATTTACCGAGAGATTTTAAACTATTAATAATTTTCGTAAATCTAGTAAACATTTCAGAAATTGATTCATCCGATTTCATCTTAACAAGCTCATAACTATGAACTAGCATACTAATTTTGGATTCTTTAACTTGACTAGTTCCTTCATGAGTTACTTCAAGTGTGTGCCATATTTCTTGTGCCGTAGAACAAGTAGATATTCTATTAAACTCATTTCTATCTAGAGCACATACAACACATTCATAGCTTTAGCATTCAAACTCAATTTCTTTTTATCATCTTCACTAAACTCTTTAGGTTCTTTAGGCATGCATTCCCCGTTTTCAATTTTGGTAGGAACAAAAGGTCCTTCCAAAACAATAGACCATAAATCATAATCAAAAGATTTCAAGAAAATAATCATTCTAGTTTTTCAATAAGAGTAATCACTTCCATTAAAAAATGGAGGTCTAGAGATAGAAAGTCCCTCAACATATGAAGTTGAATTAAAAGTAGCCATAGCTCAAAAATCGATTAAGATTTAAAAAATTGAGCAACCTTGCTCTGATACCACTTGTTGACCCAGGTATGGCAACCTAAGAGGAGGGGTGAATTGGGTTTTTATTTATAAAAACGAATTTAGAAAACTTTTCTTGAAAGTTCAAAATTATTTAACTCTTTCTTTGAAAATAAAGATAAAGAAGATGAAAATAGAATGCAATCAAGAAAATAGCAAAAAAGAACAATCGCAAGTGTAACTAAATATAAAGAGATAGGGATAGAGAGAGTGCAAACTCAATTTACGTGGTTCGGCAAACCTTGCCTACATCCACGGGCTCCTAGCTCCACGAGCTAAGCTTTCCACTAAGTTGTAGAAATCTGATAGGTGTCTATTTATGTATTACTTTTATATCAATTCGTCCATGTTTCTTTGCTATATTCCTTGGTATTTTATGTTTTTGTGTGGTTTTGATGTTTGTAGGAGTTTTGGAGCAACTTGCACAAAAATGGAGTAAAACCCTTCATTTTCACCTCTGCTAGTCAACCATCTTCTCGGATTTAATTGTGTTGATATACAATGAACCCGATGATAAATTATATACGTTGGAAAGCTCTCGAAGTCTATTTTCTGGAGAAATTTACGGTTTATAAATCCATTCAGTGTACCAAAAGTTGTAATCAAAACAGTGTGAGATGTAGAGAAATATAATTCCACAAGCACTGTAGCATGTATAATACGGGGCACTGTAGCAAGTCACTATAGCATAGTATTTAAACACATTTTAAGGTTTTATTTTCATAACTTGAAGAGGGGAAAACGTGGGAGGAGGCTGCATTTCTGGATTTCTCTCATCCCTTGGAGTTCTTGAAGGAGAAAGAAGATTTTGAAAGAGGAGGAACTACAATTCCAAGAAGATTCATCTACAAAGAAGATTTTCAAAGAATTTGCTAAGTTCTTTCTGTCCTTTTCAATTATGGAATTTCTCTGTATTGTATTTGTTATTCTGATTGAATATGTGTAACTAAATCTGAATTGGTTGAGGGTGATTTCAAAGCCCTTGATATGGATTTGGTGAGTTGATTGTGTAAGAAATTGTTATCCAATTCTCTAATTGAAGTTGCTTGTATTTTCCCATATCTAATGCTTTTGATTGCTTACTGATTGTATTTGGAATGGCCAACTGAATATAATCTGTTGTTGTCTATTGCTAGATTAGAAATCTTGATCCGTAATTGTCATTAATTTCCAATCATTAGTAGCAAAATTGTGATCAGAGATTGCAATTGGAAAATACAACCTAGGTTAAATAATCTGAACTTGTGTGATTATTGCTTAGATCAACCTATCTTTCTCATCGTAATGCGTCCATTGAATTAAACTTAGAGAGCTTGTTCTAGGTTGTTTAATGGATAGAGATTAAATAAAGAGCTTATTTTATTTAACAATAAAGTAAGGAAAGATTGGGTAACAGAGCTTGTTGTTATCTACGGTTGGTAACTTTAACACTGTAATTGGATGACAATTCTATGTTAATTCACAAATTCATATCTTGTGGCAGAGAAAGAACCCTTAACCAAGTGTCTCTCATTGAATTTTCAATTCATTTAATATTGTGTTGTGTTATTCTTTATTTGCCTTGTATTCAGTTTAATTAATCATTCAACAAAACCCCCCATATTTAGTTTATTGTTGCTGAAAAATAACAAATTTAATTAGAATCAATCCTCGTGGGAACGATATCTCACTCATCACTTTATTACTTGTGCGACTAGTATACTTGCTAGTTTCGAACGCATCAAGTTTTTGGCGCCGTTGCCGTGGATTGATTTTCTAATCAATTTGTTATTCTGTTTTTACTACTGATTCTTGATTGTTATTTCCTGATTGTTTGTGTTTAGGCTTTTATGTCCGAGGGAGAAACGGATCAACGACTTAAGAGAATTAAGGAGTTTCTCCAATCCTCAAATTTAAGGCTAAATCGGTCAATTTCAACTTCACCTCCAGAATTTGACCTTGCACGACACACTTCCCTCCCATCTTCTTGCAGTTCAATCAAATCTGAATCGGAAGCAATGGCGATGGAAAACGATCAGACTCTTAAGGAGTTAGCGGCTCTAATTATTGATCAACAACCGCTATGCATAAGTACCAATTCTGAGATAGATTTTGAACTTAAATCTGGACTGATTCATCTCTTGCCTACATTTCATGGTTTTGCAGGAGAGGATCCGAACAAACCCCTCAAAGAATTTCATGTGGTATGCTCAAGTATGAAGCCAACTGGCGTTTCTGAAGAGCAAATTAAATTGAGAGCTTTCCCCTTCTCATTAGCAGATTCGGCAAAAGATTGGTTATACTAC
Organism: Boswellia sacra; assembly: GCA_013180625.2. NCBI lineage: Eukaryota > Viridiplantae > Streptophyta > Magnoliopsida > Sapindales > Burseraceae > Boswellia > Boswellia sacra. Next base: position 75,173 of record SNVD02013306.1, read on the forward strand.
CTACCACCAGGTACCATTACCACTTGGAATGAGATGAGTAAACTCTTTTTGGAGAAATACTTTCCAGCCTCGAAAGTTACAAATATTCGAAAAGATATTAGTGGCATTCGACAACACAATGGAGAATCACTTCATGAATATTGGGAGAGATTTAAGAGGTTATGTGCTAGCTGTCCAAACCACCAAATTAGTGATGGACTCCTAATTCAATATTTCTATGAGGGTCTCCTACCCATGGGAAGGAGTATCATTGATGCTGCTAGTGGTGGAGCACTAGTTAATAAAACACCGAAAGTGGCAAGACGTTTGATTAGTGACATGGCAGCGAACTCCCAACAATTCAGCAGTCAATTTGAGCCACAACTACCAAAAAGAGTAAATGAGGTAAGTACTTCAAACATTGAACAACAACTTTGTGAAATTACCTCTCTTGTAAAAAAAATGGCTGTAGGACATATGCAGCAATCTTATGCATGTGGGGTATGTTCTGCCATGGACCATCCAACCGACATGTGTCCAACTTTGCAAGAAGGAGATACAGAACAATCCAATGCCATGGGTGGATTTCCAGGACAACCAAGGCAAAGGTATGACCCTTTCTCTAATACTTACAATGCTGGATGGAGAGATCACCCTAATTTAAGATATGGGAATTGTCAACCAATCGCCCCACATGCCATACCAAATCGACCACCAGTTTTCAATCAACCAAGGGTGCAGCAACCATTTCAAGCACAACCACCACCAATACCAAAACCAGCACCACAACCAGCTCCACAAAATTCAGGTATGTCTCTCCAGGATATTGTTAAAGCACTTGCCACTAACACAATGCAATTTCAGCAGGAAACTAGGGCAAGTATCCAAAACCTGAAAAATCAAATGGGACAATTGGCTAGTAACATGAGCAAATTTGAGAGTCAAAACTCCGAAAAATTACCTTCTCAGCCAGTGATCAATCCAAGAGAAGATGCTAGTGCTGTAACTTTGAGAAGTGGAAAGCAATTAGAGATTCCACCAAAGAAATCACAAGCTGATGAAGGGGATGACACCACTTCCACCATGAACAAAACATCCACTTCTAAAGTAAATCCTAAAACTTCCATTCATTCATATGTTACCCCTCTACCATTTCCCAGTAGATTTGCAAAATCAAGGAAGGAGGAACAAAAACAAGAAATCCTGGAAGCTTTTCGCAAGATCGAGGTAAACATACCACTTCTGGATGCTATCAAGCAAGTGCCTCGTTATGCAAAATTTCTCAAAGAGTTATGCACCAACAAGAGGAAGTTGAAAGGAAATGAGAAGGTAAGTGTGGGGGAAATGTTTCAGCTGTATTGCAAAGAAAAATTCCTCCGAAATGCAAAGATCCAGGTACGTTCACCATTCCATGCACCATTGGTAATACCAAGTTTGAAAGAGCTATGTTAGATTTAGGAGCATCTATTAATGTTATGCCATATTATATTTATGCTTCTTTGAATCTTGGACCCCTTGCGAAAACTGGTATTGTAATTCAACTTGCTGATTGTTCTAATGCATATCCCAAAGGAGTTGTGGAAGATGTGCTTGTGCAGGTAAATCAATTGGTTTTTCTAGCAGACTTCTATGTTCTGGAAATGGAGGATGAGACATCTCCCAATCCAACACCGATTCTTTTGGGGAGGCCATTCTTGAAAACTGCCCGAACGAAGATTGCTGTTCATGATGGCACTCTCACCATGGAGTTTGATGGCGAGGTGATTCGTTTCAATATTTTTGAGGCAATGAGGTACCCTATTGACTTGCATTCTGTTTTTGCAGTTGATGTTATTGATTCTTTGGCACAACAACTTTTTGAGTTAACTCGCAAGGATGCATTGGAAGTAGCCATTAGTGAGCACTTGGGGCAGAAAATTCCAGAGAATCGAGGAAGTTGATACAAGTGTCTAAAGAAGTGGAGGAAGCTGTGGCAAGCTTGGATGAGACTATAGCTATCACCACAAACAGGTATGATGTTTCGTACATTGAATTGCCTTTATCTAATGAGAAACTTCTACCTTCCGTGATGAAAGCACCTGCCTTGGAGCTTAAGCCTCTTCCAGATCATTTGAAGCATGTATTCCTAGGTGAGAAAGATACTTTGCCAGTCATAATAGCAAAGGGTCTTGCACCATTACAAGAAGAGAAACTCATCCGAGTGCTCCGAGATCACAAAACGGCTATTGGGTGGACAGTCGCTGACATCAAAGGTATTAGTCCAGCTGTATGCATGCACCGCATCTTATTAGAAGAGGGATCCAAGCCCACTAGAGAAGCACAGCGGAGGTTGAATCCTCCTATGATGGAAGTTGTCAAGAAAGAAATCCTGAAATTGTTAGATGTGGGTGTGATTTATCCAATTTCAGACAGCAAGTGGGTGAGTCCAATCCAAGTTGTTCTGAAGAAATCTGGTGTTACTGTGGTTAAGAATGACAATAATGAGCTAGTTCCCACTCGTATCCAAACTGGCTGGCGAGTTTGTATTGATTATTGGAAGCTCAATTCAGCAACTCGCAAGGATCACTTTCCTTTGCCATTCATTGATCAAATGCTGGAGAGATTAGCAGGTCATTCTCATTATTGTTTTTTTGATGGCTATTCAGGATATAATCAGATTGTCATTGCCCCTGAGGATCAAGAGAAAACTACATTCACATGCCCATTCGCTACATTTGCCTATCGACACATGCCATTCGGTCTTTGCAATGCCCTGCCACTTTCCAAAGGTGTATGGTAAGTATTTTCTCTGATTATGTTGAGAACATTATTGAGGGATTTATGGATGACTTTAGTGTTTTTGGTGATTCTTTTGATAAATGCCTTGACAACCTTACCCTTATACTTCAAAGATGTATAGAAACTAACCTTGTTCTGAATTGGGAGAAATGTCATTTTATGGTAGATCAGGGTATAGTTTGGGACATGTTATTTCTGCTAAGGGTATAGAGGTTGATAAATCCAAGATAGATCTTATATGTTCCTTACCACCTCCCACAAGTGTGCGGGATATTCGTTCGTTTCTTGGTCATGCAGGTTTTTATCGTAGATTCTTCAAAGATTTCTCGAAGATAGCATTGCCCCTATGCAGATTATTACAGAATGACGTGGCCTTTGAATTTGATGAGACATGCAAAGAGGCGTTTGAGAAACTGAAGGAACTCTTGACTTCGGCTCCAGTAATCCAATCTCCGAATTGGAATCATCCATTCGAGATCATGTGCGATGCCAGTGACTACGCTGTGGGTGCCGTTTTGGGTCAACGAATTGGCAAAATTCCACATGCCATTTACTATGCATCTCGGACTATAAATGATGCTCAACTTAATTATTCTACCACTGAGAAAGAGCTGCTAGCGTTTATTTTTGCTTTAGAAAAGTTTCGATCTTATTTGATTGGTACTAAAGTAACCGTTTATTCTGATCATGCAGCTTTGAGGTACTTGCTCACAAAGAAAGATGCAAAACCAAGGCTTATCAGGTGGATACTCCTTTTACATGAATTTGACTTGGAGATCAAAGATAAGAAGGGAAGTGAAAACTTAGTTGCAGACCATCTTAGTCGCATTGTCCAGGACGAGGATGTACTGCCATTACAAGAAAGTTTTCCGGATGAACAATTGCTGTCTCTACATGTAGCAGCCCC
>SNVD02013307.1:0-80583 GCA_013180625.2 Boswellia sacra
ATAATACCTAACGTGCATCACTGTCCTACACAAGTTTAGAGCACTTGTAGAAATGGAGAAAACACCAATTCGGCGATTCCAAAATATATGCGTATTTTGTGAATCGCAATTTGGTAAAGATGGAGAGTTTACAACAGCAGCTCTTGATCTTGGTAGGACATTAGCTGCGAGGGGTATTCATTTGATTTTATGGAGGGGGTAGTCTTGGGTTAATGGGGTGTGTCTCAACAGCTGCATCCCTAGGAGGGAGCAAAGTTCTCGGCATTATCCCTAAACCATTAGCTGTACGAGATATCGTATGCAACACACTCGGGGAAGAGTTACAGGTCTCTAGTATGCATGAGCGTATTGCACATATGGTTGTTAAGTCCGATGCATTTATAGCTTTGCCGGGTGTTTATGGTACATTAGAGGAGATATTTCAAATCACCTCTTGGGCAGGCTAACATCCATCTGAAACTTCCATTGGGTTTGTTAAATGTCAATAATTTATTTTTGATGTTTTGTTGTGCTTTTCTTGATCAAGCGTTAAACACAAACTTCACATCTTCACAGTCGGACGAGGGCAAATCCTGGTTACAAGCTTCACCGGCAAGGGAGTTTAATTGGACAAACTACAAGAAATTCGTACTTATTCGCCATGATCCAACACACAGCTCGGATTGTTGGTTTGGAGAAGGCAATAAGAGGCGTAAACTGGATTTAACGCTCCATCTGTAATCTCTAGTCAGCTGTTTGCTTTGTGTTCGTTTGAGCATTTCTTTTTATTGTGTTTATTTGGTTTTTTTTATGTCTTTCTTTTGAGTTTTTTTTTCAGGTTGTTTCTTTCACCCCAGGTAATATTTTCTAATCTTGGCTTTTAGAGTGGTGGCTTAAAAAGTTCAAGTTCTCTTGAACCGCATTCTGGATTTCTTTAATCCATAATGGCTGAATAAGGAGGCTAACTTCTAAACTTTTTAAACCCATTCTAACTGACTTTTTTGTGTTTGCTGATTTGTTGGACTTTATTATTTTCTGAGTAAGTTTAGTTTTATGTAATTTGGAGTTGTGTGTTTTTGTTTTTACCAGTTTCGATTCGAAAAAAAAACATTGTGGAAAACCTGAGAATGGCAGAATATGGGGTTTTCTTAACTCTTGAAACGCATTCCTCCGTCGCCATAAATCTGTAGTTTGTTTATTTCATGTTGTCTGAAGTGTCCTTGTATCTTGTTTTTGTTCTTTCACTAATAAAGGTATATAGGCTGTAGCACCTTAAGTCTGCGGGCTACTGGTCCTAAGGATTGTTGAAATATAGCAATCTTGAACTCACGTGTAACAAGCCACGTACCTCTTTTTTTCTTTGCATTTTGTGGTCGTGATAAGGTAATGATTGCAATTAAGCATAACTCTTGGAACATGATAGAATTGTAACTGCATGGATCTGTGTGCTTTAAATGTTTTTGGATTTTCGCTTTCCTTTTGATTCCGTGCGCAACCGTATAATTGAGCACTGAGCTTTTATCACTGTATTATTTGTTCCACTTAGAGAAAGTTTATGTAATTTAAAGTGTTTCTTCAGATTTCATGAATTCCTAGAACTTGTTTGTGGTCCCACTCAAAGGCGAAATCCTAGACTGTGCAGCATTGGGGAAATGATTTAGGCCATCTTTGGACCGTTTGAGCCTTAATAGCCAACCTTGACTGAAATTGATCCCTAGTTACCCCTTTGAGCCTCTGTACGCCTTTTTCTTTGTTAACTCACTAAAAGATTTCCTAACCTCAAATGAATTTGTTCCAAACAGTTTATCCCTTACCTATGAGCATGTACATCATTCACAATTAAATTTGTAGCTATGTTCTGATTTTGGAGTTAGATGGAGGTGGGTGTGTCATGAGCATGCACGTGAGTTCTTTAATGGTTTGAACAAAAAAAATAGAAAAAAAAGTCAATCTGTAATTGATCGTCACGTACTTACCACATTGAGGACAATGTCTTTGTTTAATTGTAAGGGGACGGGGAATGTAAATAACCAAAAAAGAAAAAAAGAAAAAAAAAAGAACAAAAGAAGAAGAATAAGAAGATCATTACCCTTAAATGTGTTCTTAAAAGAATGAAACAACAAAGTGTGGGGGTGTATTTTTTTTTCTGCAAAAAAAAAAAAAAAGATTGAGTGTTCTAAATAAGTTTGGGGGAGTAACCTGGTGAATTGAAATGAAGTTGTGTTATAGGGTTGAGCTCTACATAGTCTTGAATGATTTTTGTGTTTGTGGGTGATTTAAAGAAATTAATTATTCCTTTATCATAACGTCACCCCCAAGCCAACGTTACAGCTTAATACAGGTCCTACATGATCCTTGGTGTTGTGCATGTCTACATTAGTGGAGAGTGACTTGAAAGGCAGGCCTATGGAGTTCATTTATACACACATCTTCAATATTAACTATGATTCATTTTTATGCATCAACTCATCTGGGTTACAAGTGATTAGGTGAGAATGGCTCTACACACACACACTTGAGGAATTGAAGTGAAGCGAAACTAATCTTTGAGATGAAATTGTTGATCAAGTGCATTATTTTGAAGTTTTCCTTGGGTTATAATTAAGTACAATCTTTGAGGCCTATTTGCAAGATAAAGCATTTGTGTGTTTTATTTTTTTTGTTGAGTCTGTTTCGGTTTAGTTTTATTTCATATTGTCGTAGTTGCTCGAGGACTAGCAAAGTCTAAGTGTGGGGGAATTTGATAAGTGCCTATTTATATATCATTTTCATATCAATTCGTCCATGTTTCTTTGCTATATTCCTTGGTATTTTTATGTTTTTGTGTGGTTTTGATGTTTGTAGGAGTTATGGAGCACCTTGCACAAAAATGGAGTAAAACCCTTCATTTTCACCTCTGCTAGTCAGTGATCTTCTCGGATTTAATTGTATTGATATACAATGAACCCGATGACATGTTATATACCGTTGGAAAGCTCTCAAAGTCTATTTTTTGGAGAAATTTACGGTTTATAAATCCATTCAGTGTACCAAAAGTTGTAATCAAAACAGTGTGAGATGTATAGAAATATAATTCCACAAGCACTGTAGCATGTATAATACGGGGCACTGTAGCAAGTCACTGTAGCAGAGTATTTAAACACATTTTAGGGTTTTATTTTCATATCTTGAAGAGGGGAAAACGTGGGAGGAGGCTGCATTTCTGGATTTCTCTCATCCCTTGGAGTTCTTGAACGAGAAAGAAGATTTTGAAAGAGGAGGAACTACAATTCCAAGAAGATTCATCTACAAAGAAGATTTTCAAAGAATTTGCTAAGTTCTTTCTTTCCTTTTCAATTCTGAATTTCTCTGTATTGTATTTGTTATTCTGATTGAATATGTGTAACTAAATCTGAATTGGTTGAGGGTGATTTCAAAGCCATTGATATGGATTTTGTGAGTTGATTGTGTAAGAAATTGTTATCCAATTCTCTAATTGAAGTTGCTTGTATTTTCCCATATCTAATGCTTATGATTGCTTACTGATTGTATTTGGAATGGCCAACTGAATATAATCTTTTGTTATCTATTGCTAGATTAGAAATCTTGATCCGTAATTGTCATGAATTTCCAATCATTAGTAGCAAAATTGTGATCCGAGATTGCAATTGGAAAATACAACCTAGGTTAAATAATCTGAACTTGTGTGATTATTGCTTAGATCAATCTATCTTTCTCATCGTAATGCTTCCATTGAATTAAACTTAGAGAGCTTGTTCTAGGTTGTTTAATGGATAGAGATTAAATAAAGAGCTTGTTTATTTAACAACAAAGTAAGGAAAGATTGGGATAACAGAGCTTGTTGTTATCTACGGTTGATAACTTCAATGCTGTAATTGGATTACAATTCTATGTTAATTCACAAATTCATATCTTGTGGCAGAGAATTAACTCTTAACCAAGTGTCTCCCATTGATTTTTCATTCAAATTTACTTTCTGTTTTGTTATTCTTTACTTGCATTCTTATTTCATTTAGTAAAGCATTCAACAAAACCCCCCCCTGTTTAGTTTATTGTTGCTGGAAATAACAAATTCAATTAGAATCAATCCTCGTGGGAACGATATCTTACTTTTCACTTTATTACTTGTGCGACTAGTATACTTGCTAGTTTCGAACGCATCAAGTTTTTGGCGCCGTTGCCGGGGATTGATTTTCTAATCAATTTGTTTTTCTATTTTTACTACTGATTCTTGATTGTTATTTCCTGATTGTTTGTGTTTAGGCTTTTATGTTCGAGGGAGAAGCGGATCAACGACTTAAGAGAATTAAGGAGTTTGTCCAATCCTCGAATTTAAGGCTAAATCGGTCCATTTCAACTCCACCTCCAGAATTTGACCTTGCACGACATACTTCCCTCCCATCTTCTTGCAGTTCAATCAAATCTTAATCGGAAGCAATGGCGATGGAAAACGATCAGACTCTTAAGGAGTTAGTGGCTCCAATTATTGATCAACAATCGCTATGCATAAGCACCAATTTTGAGATAGATTTTGAACTTAAATCTGGACTGATTCATCTCTTGCCTACATTTCATGGTTTTTCAGGAGAGGATCCGAACAAACACCTCAAAGAATTTCATGTGGTATGCTCAAGTATGAAGCCAACCGGCGTTTCTGAAGAGCAAATTAAATTGAGAGCCTTCCCATTCTCATTAGCATATTCAGCAAAAGATTGGCTATACTATCTACCACCAGGTACCATTACCACTTGGAATGAGATGAGTAAACTCTTTTTGGAGAAATACTTTCCAGCCTCGAAAGTTACAAATTTAGAAAAGATATTAGTGGCATTCGACAACACAATGGAGAATCACTTCATGAATATTGGGAGAGATTTAAAAGGTTATGTGCTAGCTGTCCAAAACACCAAATTAGTGATGGACTCCTAATTCAATATTTCTATGAGGGTCTCTTACCAATGGAAAGGAGTATCATTGATGCTGCTAGTGGTGGAGCACTAGTTAATAAAACACCGAACGTTGCAAGACGTTTGATTAATGACATGGCAGCGAACTCCCAACAATTCAGCAGTCAATTTGAGCCACAACTACCAAAAAGAGTAAATGAGGTAAGTACTTCAAACATTGAACAACAACTTTGTGAACTTACCTCTCTTTTAAAAAAAATGGCTGTAGGACATATGCAGCAATCTTATGCATGTGGAGTATGTTCTGCCATGGACCATGCAACCGACATGTGTCCAACTTTACAAGAAGGAGATACAGAACATGCCAATGCCATGGGTGGATTTCCAGGACAACCAAGGCAAAGGTATGACCCTTTCTCCAATACTTACAATGCTGGATGGAGAGATCACCTAATTTAAGATATGCGAATCGTCAACCAATTGTCCCAAATGCCATACCAAATCGACCACCAGGTTTCAATCAACCAAGGGTGCAGCAACCATTTCAACCAGCACCACAACCAGCTCCAGAAAATTCAGGTATGTCTCTCCAGAATATTGTTAAAGCACTTGCCACTAACACAATGCAATTTCAGCAGGAAACTAGGGCAAGTATCCAAAACTTGGAAAATCAAATGGGACAATTGGCCACTAGCATGAGCAAATTTGAAAGTCAAAGCTCAGGAAAATTACCTTCTCAGCCGATGATCAATCCAAGAGAGAATGCTAGTGCTGTAACTTTGAGAAGTGGGAAGCAATTAGAGATTCCACCAAAGAAATCACAAACTGATGAAGGGGATGACACCACTTCCACCATGAATAAAACATCATCTCCTAAGGTAAATCCTAAAACTCATATTCCTTCATATGTTACTCCCCCACCTTTTCCTAGCAGATTTGCAAAATCAAAGAAGAAGGAACAAGAACAGGAAATCCTGGAAACTTTTCGCAAGATCGAGGTGAATATACCACTTCTGGATGCTATCAAGCAAGTACATCGTTATGCAAAATTTCTGAAGGAGTTATGCACCAACAAGAGAAAGTTGAAAGGAAATGAGAAGGTAAGTGTGGGGGAAATGTTTCAGCTGTATTGCAAAGAAAAATTCCTCCGAAATGCAAAGATCCAGGTACGTTCACCATTCCATGCACCATTGGTAATACCAAGTTTGAAAGAGCTATGTTAGATTTAGAGCATCTATTAATGTCATGCCATATTCTATTTATGCTTCTTTGAGTCTTGGACCTCTTGCGGAAACTGGTATTGTAAGTCAACTTGCTGATCGTTCTAATGCATATCCCAAAGGAGTTGTGGAAGATGTGCTTGTGCAGGTAAATCAATTGGTTTTTCCAGCAGACTTCTAGGTTCTGGAAATGGAGGATGAGACATCTCCCAATCCAACACCGATTCTTTTGGGGAGACCATTCGTGAAAACTGCCCGAACTAAGATTGATGTTCATGATGGCACTCTTACCATGGAATTTGATGGCGAGGTGATCCGTTTCAATATTTTGGAGGCAATGAGGTACCATAGTGACTTGCATTCTGTTTTTGCAGTGGATGGGGTTTTTTATTTGACTTCTTTGCCACAACAACTTTTTGAGTTAACTCGCAAGGATGGATTGGAAGTAGCCATTAGTGAGCACATAGGGGCAGAAAATTCCAGAGAATCGAGGAAGTTAATACAAGTGTCTAAAGAAGTGGAGGAATCTGTGGCAAGCTTGGATGAGACTATAGCTATCACCACAAACAGGTATGATGTTTCGTACATTGAATTGCCTTTATCTAATGAGAAAATTCTTCCTTCTGTGATGAAAGCCCCTACCTTGGAGCTTAATCCTCTTCCAGAACATTTGAAGTATGTATTCTTGGGTGAGAAGGATACTTTGCCAGTCATAATAGCCAAGGGCCTTACACCCTTACAAGAAGAGAAACTTATCCGAGTGCTTCGAGATCACAAAACAGCCATTGGGTGGACAATTGCTGACATCAAAGGTATTAGCCCAGCCATATGCATGCACCATATCTTATTAGAAGAAGGATCCAAGCCCACTCGAGAAGCACAGCGGAGGTTGAATCCTCCAATGATGGAAGTTGTCAAGAAAGAAATCTTGAAATTGTTAGATGGGGGTGTGATTTATCCAATTTCGGACAGCAAGTGGGTGAGTCCAGTCCAAGTTTTTTCGAAGAAATCTGGTGTTACGGTGGTTAAGAATGATAATAATGAGCTAGTGCCCACTCGTATCCAAACCGGGTGGCGAGTTTGTATTGATTATCGGAAGCTCAATTCAGCAACTCGCAAGGATCACTTTCCTTTGCCATTCATTGATCAAATGCTGGAGAGGTTAGCAGGTCATTCTCACTATTGTTTTCTTGATGGCTATTCAGGATATAATCAAATTGTCATTGCCCCTGAGGATCAAGAGAAAACTACATTCACATGCCCATTCGGTACATTTGCTTATCGACGCATGCCATTCGGTCTTTGCAATGCCCCTGCCACTTTCCAAAGGTGTATGGTAAGTATTTTCTCTGATTATGTTGAGAACATTATTGAGGTATTTATGGATGACTTTAGTGTTTTTGGTGATTCTTTTGATAATGCCTTGACAACCTTACCCTTATACTTCAAAGATGTATAGAAACTAACCTTGTTCTGAATTGGGAGAAATGTCATTTTATGGTAGATCAGGGTATAGTTTTGGGACATGTTATTTCTGCTAAGGGTATAGAGGTTGATAAATCCAAGATAGATCTTATATGTTACTTACCACCTCCCACAAGTGTGCGGGATATTCGTTCGTTTCTTGGTCATGCAGGTTTTTATCGTAGATTCATCAAAGATTTCTCGAAGATAGCAGTGCCCCTATGCAGATTATTACAGAATGATGTGGCCTTTGAATTTGATGAGAAATGCAAAGAGGCATTTGAGAAACTGAAGGAACTCTTGACTTCGTCTCCAGTAATCCAATCTCCGAATTGGAATCATCCATTCGAGATCATGTGCGATGCAAGTGACTACGCTGTGGGCGCCGTTTTGGGTCAACGAATTGGCAAAATTCCACATGCCATTTACTATGCATCTCGGACTTTTAATGATGCTCAACTTAATTATTCTACCACTGAGAAAGAGCTGCTAGCGGTTATTTGTGCTTTAGAAAAGTTTTGATCTTATTTGATTGGTACTAAAGTAACCGTTTATTCTGATCATGCAGCTTTGAGGTACTTGCTCACAAAGAAAGATGCAAAACCGAGGCTTATCAGGTGGAATCTCCTTTTACAGGAATTTGACTTGGAGATCAAAGATAAGAAGGGAAGTGAAAACTTAGTTGCAGACCATCTCAGTCGCATTGTCCATGATAAGAATGCACTGCCATTACAAGAAAGTTTTCCAGATGAACAATTGTTGTCTCTAAATGTAGTAGCCCATTGGTATGCAGATATTGTCAACTACTTAGTTACCAAGAAGTTACCACATGACTTGACTCGAGCTCAAAGAGATAAGATCAAGAACATTGCCAAGTATTACATATGGGATGATCCGTACTTATGGAAGCATTGTTCTGACCAAGTGATAAGAATGTGCGTTTCTGAATCTGAATTTAATTCAATTTTAACCTTCTGTCATTCTTATGCATGTGGAGGTCACTTCGGACCAAAAAGAACAGCCCTTAAAGTTCTTGATTGTGGATTCTACTGTCCATCATTGTTCAAAGATGCATATCTGTTCTGCAAAGCTTGTGACCGTTGTCAAAGGACAGGTAATTTTAGTGCCAAAAATCAAATGCCACAAACCCCTATACTTATTGTCGAGATTTTTGATGTGTGGGGTATTGATTTCATGGGGTCCTTTTCCTTCATCATTTGGTAATGTTTACATTATACTTGCTGGGGATTATGTTTCTAAATGGGTAGAAGCAAAAGCTACGAGAACTAATGATTCTAAAGTTGTTGTAGATTTTGTGAAATCTAACATTTTTGCGAGATTTTGAACACCAAGAGCCATGATTAGCGACAGAGGGACACACTTCTGCAACCGATCATTTGAAGCCTTGCTCAAGAAATACAACATCACTCGCAAGGTGTCTACTACATATCATCCGCAAACTAGTGGTCAAGTTGAAGTTTCAAATCGAGAAGTCAAGTCTATTCTCGAGAAGACAGTGAATCCGAACCGAAAAGATTGGAGCCTACGATTGAATGATGCACTTTGGGCATACCGGACTGCTTACAAGACACCTATTGGTATGTCTCCGTATAGGTTAGTCTATGGTAAGCCATGTCACCTTCCAGTAGAGCTCGACCACAAAGCATGGTGGGCAGTAAAGCTTTGTAACATGGAGATGGATGCTGCTGGAGAACAAAGGAAGCTTCAACTGCAAGAATTGGAAGAACTTAGAAATGATGCCTATGAGAATTCCAGAATTTACAATGAGAGAACTAAGGCATTTCATGATAAAATGATCTCCAGGAAGAATTTTGAAGTGGGACAGAAAGTTCTTTTATTTCATTCTCGCCTCAAGTTATTTCCAGGTAAATTACGATCTCGATGGGTTGGACCTTTTGTTATTACTAATGTTTTTTCTCATGGTGTAGTGGAAATCAAAAGCTTAAAAACAGACAAAGTATTCAAGGTAAATGGGCCAGGTTGAAGCCTTACTATGAGAATTCAGTGATGCAGAATATCGAGGAGGTACCTCTCTACGAGCCAGCTTATCTTGATGGGTGATGGCAAGTAACGTCAGGCTGAGGACGTTAAACCAAGCGCTTATTGGGAGGCAACCCAATGTTTTAGAAACATAAATAAAAAGAGACAAAGAAAAGAAGGTAGTAACAATCAGTTTTTGTGTTTCGAGGAGATTCCTCTCATGGGCTATTATAATTGATCAGGTTTTATCTCTCTTTGCCATTTGTCTCATTTGCTTTGTTGTTTGTTTTTGACTTTCATTTGCTCTTGTGTTTTTATTTCTTTTATGTGTATCTATTTTCTTTTCTTTTCTTTTCTTTTCTTGTGTTTAATTTGATTATTCCGTGCTTCGAGTTCAGTTGTGCAACAGCTTGAGGAAACATTCAAACGGGAGTTTAAGCCATTGTTCGAAGGTTTGAAACGTGCATATCTGGGAGAAGAACAAACTCAATCGCATTATCGGTAATATCTCTCCTTTTCTTCTCTTCAATGGATGCTGATATATTTCTGTCGAACCTTCGTAAATATTTCCCTTCACTTCCTCAAAATGCTGTGTTTAAAATTTATAAAGTACGGATGACTAGACTTTGGGTGTTAATGCTCCTAAATCTGCCTGCGGATATCCGATGGCTTATCGAAGCCAAGGTGAGATTGTCCGGTGAGCCGGACATTAATCTCGCAAAATACATGCCTGTCTAGGAAAGAGCTACTACGCCAAGAGGCGAAGAGCGAAAAGGTTACAAGTATGTTATAAATGTGCTAGATGGAATTGTAACCAAAATTGTCGTTCATTAGGTTTTGCGTCCAGGAATAGAGAAGATAAACTTTCATTTATTAAGAATGGTTTGAGTAATGAGTCGCTGGATAATATTTTGTTAACTCTCGATCACATTCTTGTGGACTTGTTCAGCGTGAATTGCTTAATCTATGGACACAATTTCGTGATGAATTGCAGTGTTATAGTCTAGGGAATCGGACTAAAAACGACCCTGTTTGCCAGTTTATAAGAAAACTGGATGGGAAGCAAATCCCCGACTCATAGAAGGCGTTTCAGCCGTTACTGGACGTAAAACCAGAGGAAGATGTGAGCCACAATCACAACTACTTGTATATTTGAATGTGTGTTGTTGTTGTCGAATTTATTTCTTTCTTGTTTCGTTTGATCTGATTATCAATGTTGTTTTTGTGTTGTTGTTGTTTGTTGATTTTTTTTGTTTTAATTTCAAGTTTTCTTTTTGACAAACCAGATGACTACCCCATGATATAAGCACACGTGGAAGATAAGTGTGGAGGTTTTGTCAACCTCCGCCGAAAGTATATCTTTACTTTTCATGCTTCACGTGGGAGACAAGTGTGGCGGTTTTGTCAAACCCCACCGAAAGTACATCTCTAATTGTCATGCTTCACGTGGGAGACAAGTGTGGCGGTTTTGTCAAACCCCGCCGAAAGTATATCTCCATTTTTCATGTTTCACGTGGGAGACAAGTGTATAAATTTTGTCAAACCACGCTGAAAGCATATTTTTTTTCAAATCTTGGGGCGATAAATCTGCATCGAGCAACCCCCGCCGAAATTATGTCCCCATGTGTCAAATTTGAGAGTTTTACGTGTGTATATATCCATTCTCCATATTTTCAAATGTCATTATTATAACCTGTCTTACACTTGAAGAGCATATTACCTAACGTGTGTCATTGTCTTACACAAGGTTAGAGCACTTGTAGAAATGGAGAAAACACCAATTCGGCGATTCCAAAATATATGCATATTTTGTGGATCGCAATTTGGTAAAGATGGAGAGTTTACAATAGCAGCTCTTGATCTTGGTAGGACATTAGCTGCGAGGGGTATTCATTTGATTTACAGAGGGGGTAGTCTTGGGTTAATGGGGTGTGTGTCGACAGCTGCATCCCTAGGAGGGAGCAAAGTTCTCGGCATTATCCTAAACCATTAGCTGTACGAGATATCATAAGCAACACAATGGGGGAAGAGTTACAGGTCTCTAGCATGCATGAGCGTATTGCACATATGGTCATTAAATCTGATGTATTTATAGCTTTGCCCGGTGGTTATGGTACATTAGAGGAGATATTTCAAATCACCTCTTGGGCACAGCTAAACATCCATCGGAAACCCATTGGTTTGTTAAATGTTAATAATTTTTTTGATGGTTTGTTGTCCTTTCTTGATCAAGCTGTAGAAAAAAATTTTCTCTCACCGTCAGCGAGGCAAATCCTGGCTACAGCTTCAACTGCAGGGGAGTTAATTGACAAACTACAAGAATTCGTCTATTCGCCTGATCCAACAATGACTCGGATAAATTGGTTTGGCGAAGGCAATAAAAGGCATCAGCCAGATTTAACACTCCATCTGTAATCTCTATTTGCTGGTTTGCTTCGTTTTTGTTTGCTTTCTTTTTATTGTGTTTACTTGAAGTTTTTCATGTTATTTCTTTTGAGTTTTTTCAGGTTATTTCTTTCGTTCCAGGTAATATTTTCTAATCTTGGATGTTAGAGTGGTGGCTTAAAAAGTTCAAGTCCTCTTGAAACGCATTGTGGATCTCTTCAATCCATAATGGCTGAATAAGGAAGCTATATTTTAAACTTTTTAGACCCATTCTAACTGACTTGTTTTTGTTTGCTGACTTGTTGGACTTTGTTATTTTATTAGTAAGCTTAGTTTTACATAATTTAGAGTTGTTATGTGTTTTCGTCTTTATCAGTTTCGATTTTAAAAAAAAAAAATTTGTGGAAAAACCTGAGAATGGCAGAATATGGGGTTTCTTTAACTCTTGAAACGCATTCTCTCTAAATAAATCTGTAGTTTGTTTATTTTATGTTGTTTGAAGTGTCTTGTTTCTTGTTTTGTTCTCATAATAAAGGTATATAGGCTGGAAACCTTAAGTCTGCGGGCTACTGGTCCTAAGGATTGTTGAAATATACAATCTTGACTCAGGTGTAACAATGCCACGTACCTCTTCTTTTGCATTTTATGGGCCAATGATAAGGCAATGATTGAATTAAGAATAACTCTTGGAAAATGATAAATGATGCATGGATCTGTGTGCTTGAAATTTTTATTGGTTTTCGCTTTGCTTTTGATTCCTTGCGCAACATTGAGCACTGAGCTATTATCACTGAGTTATTTGTTCACTTAGAGAAAGTTTATGTAATTTAAGTGTTTCTTCAGATTTCAATGAATTCTAGAACTTGTTTGATGGTCACTCGAGGCGAAATCCTAGACTGTGCAACATTAGGGAAATGATTTAGGCCATCTTTGGACCGTTTGAGCCTTACGAGCCAACCTTGACTAAAATTGATCCCTAGTTACCCCTTTGAGCCTCTGTAAACCTTTTTCTTTGTTAACTCACTAAAATATTTCCTAACCTCAATTGAATTTGTTCCAAACAGTTTATCCCTTACCTATGAGCATGTAAATCATTCGCAATTACATTTTGAGCTATGTTCTGGTTTTGGGAAGTTAGAGGAGGTTGGATTATGCCATGAGCAATGCAAGTGAGTTTTATTATGTTTGTAAAAAAAAAAAAAAAAAAAAGAGAAAAAAAATCTGTACTTTATCTCCACGTACTTAAACATTGAGGACAATGTATTGTTTAAGTGTGGGGGAGTGGAATTGCAGTTAAAAAAAAAAAGAAAAAAAGAAAAAGAATAGTTCTATACCCTTGGGCGTTCTTAAAAAGAATGAAACAACAAAGTGTGGGGGTGTAGTTTCTTTTGCTTTCTACAAAAAAAAAAAAAGAAAAAAGAAAAAAGAAAAAAAAAGAGAGTTCGAGTGTTCTGAATAAGTTTGGGGGAGTCAGTTGATGAATAAGAATGAATTTTTATGTCATGGGTTTGAGCTCCACATAATCTTGAATGATTTTATGTGTTTGTGGGTGATTTGAGCCTAATTATTATCCTTTATCATACCTTCACTCAAGCCAAACGTTACAAGCTTAATAAAGTCCTACTTGATCCTTAGTATTGTGCATGTCTACATTAGTGGAGAGTGACTTAAAAAGCAGGCCTATGGAGTTCATTTATACACACATCTTCATATTAAATATGATTCATTTTTATGCATAAACTCATCCGGGTTACAAGTGATTAGGTGAGAATGGCTCTACACACACACACTTGAGGAATTGAAGTGAAGCGAAACTAATCCTTGAGATGAAATTCTTGATCAAGTGCATTATTTTGAAGTTTTCCTTGGGTTATAATTAAGTACAATCTTTGAGGCCTATTTGCAAGTTGAAGCATTTGTGTGTTTTTAATTTTTCTTTGATTCTGTTTCGGTTTAGTTTTGTTTCGTATCATTTTAGTTGCTCGAGGACTAGCAAAGTCTAAGTGTGGGGGAATTTGATAGGTGTCTATTTATGTATTACTTTTATATCAATTCGTCCATGTTTCTTTGCTATATTCCTTGGTATTTTTATGTTTTTGTGTGGTTTTGATGTTTGTAGGAGTTTTGGAGCAACTTGCACAAAAATGGAGTAAAACCCTTCATTTTCACCTCTGCTAGTCAACCATCTTCTCGGATTTAATTGTATTGATATACAATGAACCCGATGACATATTATATACCGTTGGAAAGCTCTCGAAGTCTATTTTCTGGAGAAATTTACGGTTTATAAATCCATTCAGTGTACCAAAAGTTGTAATCAAAACAGTGTGAGAAGTATAGAAATGTAATTCCACAATCACTGTAGCATGTATAATACGGGACACTGTAGCACGTCACTGTAGCAGAGTATTTAAACACATTTTAGGGTTTTATTTTCATAACTTGAAGAGGGGAGAACGTGGGGAGGCTGAAGCTCTGGAATTCTTTCATCTCTTGGAGTTCTTGAAGGAGAAAGGAAGCTTGGAAAGAGGAAGAACTACAATCCAAAGAGAATTACATCAAATTTGCTAAGTTTTTCCCTTCCCTTTCATTTTCTGGAATGTCTCCATGTTGTATTGTATTTACCACGTTCTTAAACATGTGTAACTGAATCTGAATTGGTTGAGGGTGATTTCAAAGCCCCTGATATGGTTTTTGTAAGTTGATTGTGTAAGGAATTGTTATCCAATTCTCTAATTGAAGTTGCTTGTATTCTCCCATATTTAATGCTTATGATTGCTTGCTGATTGTATTTGAGTGGCCAACTGAATATAATCTGATTGTGATTTATTGCGAGACTAGAAATCTTGATCCGTAATTGTCTTGAATTTCTAATCATTAGTAGCAAAATTGTGATCAGAGATTACAATTGGAGAATATAACCTAAGTTAAATAATCCGAGCTTGTGTGTTTATTGCTTAGATCAACCTATCTTTCTTATCATAATGCATCCATTGAATTAAACTCAGAGAGCTTGTTCTAGGTTGTTTAATGGATAGAGATTAAATAAAGAGCTTGTTTTATTTAACAACAAAGTAAGGAAAGATTGGGGTAATAGAGCTTGTTATTATCTACGGTTGATAACTTCAATGCTGTAATTAGATGACAATTCTACAATTAATTCGCAAATCCATATCTTGTGGTAGAGAAGGATCCCTTAACCAGCTTTCTCCCATTGATTTTTCATTCAAATTTACTTTCTGTTTTGTTATTCTTTACTTGCATTCTTATTTCATTTAGTAAATCATTCAACAAAAATCCCCCCTGTTTAGTTTATTGTTGCTGGAAATAACAAATTCAATTAGAATCAATCCTCGTGGGAACGATATCTACTTATCACTTTATTACTTGTGCGACTAGTATACTTGCTAGTTTCGAACGCATCACCATCGTATACATGCAACACTCCTCTTCCTAATCAATTGGTTTCAACGTGACGTGATCCAACTCTCTGCAACTCAGACAAAAGTCTCCCAAGAATCAAGGGCATTCTGAATTTTTCTAATAGAAGGGATATGTTTGTATTTTGTTTTTTCTTATAAGGATAAAGTTGTATTTTCCGTTTGCTGTAAAGTAGAGACTCAACAATCTTCATATTAGTATAATGTATTTTGTGTTGCAAAGCCCAAAATAGGTTAATATTCCAAATGTTTTAGAGATTTTTTCTCCGAAATAGTAACAAATTAAATAATTGATTCAAATTGAAGAAGATAGCACTTCCAAAAAGAAGACAAATTCATATTTGCTTTTTTTTTTTTTTTTCCTTTTGGTGTGTCTTAACCAACAATAAGACTACAATAAGAAAAATGGGCATATTTATATCTATATTTCTATCGGTTTCTAGAAAATCGATAAGCATCCCTTCCCGTGCATGAGTCAAACTCTCTCTTGATACAATTCTAGAAAGCAGGTTCAATTAGTTGATAGATCTTTAATATATAATATAACTGACAAGTATTTACGGAAATATAAATTGCACTTAGTCTAAAAATCAAAAGCAGTCTCATCATCTCCCTAGCCTCTTTGCCCTAATCTTAGTTACCCTAATCCCAAGCCTCTAATCTCATCATCATCTCACTATCATTGTCTCATTGTCTCCCTATCTTTGCTCTAATCTCACCATCATTTCACTTCCTAAGGAAATTAACAACTCTTAGTTTCAGGTAATCAGCAGCAGCTCTCTTTGCCATCGCCGTGTTTGGTGATTTTGGGTTAGCCTGTTGCCTTTCACTAACTAATGAATCTCTCTCTCTCCTTGAATTGTTGGGTTTGTTTAAACGTTAAATTTGAAAGATTGTTCTTTTGCGTATATGTGATTTTGGCCTCTCCTGGTTTGGTGCTGACCGGAAAGAAAAATGGCAGCAAGTTCCGTATTTAACCTTGGATATTTATTTTTCCTTCTTCCTAAATTAAACAATTAATTTAAATTTAAGAAGAGAGCACTTCCAGAAAAGAAGACAGATTCATATCTGCAGAGATCACAAAACGCGCAGAGATCACAAAACGCACCCCCAACACTAGAACTTCATATTTTTTTGAGTAAACATTTTACTATTTAATGTTTATGATGACTAGATAAACGCTTGGTTTGTCAACACTGAGCGCAACATTAAATGACGTTTTTCTTCCATCGAGTTATAAATATATTCATGATATAAATGTTAGAACAAAGACAGACAAAAAGAACATTAATTTCCAATTACTCATTTGAAGCAAAAAAAAAAAAAAAAAATTATGAATAAAGGTGAAAGATGATCATATGTGTCCCAACTAGCTAATGCAAGCTAAATTTACTCAACACACACGGGAAACGCAATCAATGTTCAATCATACAAGTCCTTAAACTAACGAGCTTCCACAACTGATTCAGTTATTTCATTTACAGAACAATTTACTTCATTGCTAATTGGCAAACTCCTCAGATGCGAAAAAGCTGGTTGTTCTGGAGAAGGTAGAGGTGCACTTTCATTGCTAAGCATGGAGACGACCTCAGATATGGATGGTCTATCTTCGGGACGTTCTTGTACACAAAGGAGTGATATGTTTATATATCTTAACAGCGAATCCTTACATGATGCATCATCTAATACTGGATCCATCAAGTCCAGACCCCTGTCACTTACCCACATATCCCATGCCTAAACATCCAAGAAAAGAAACAATCAGAGTGAAAACCAGTTAAAAGGCAAACCAAATTACATAAAAGTGAGTCTGTTTTATTACTCACGTAACCGAGAAGATTGAGAGAGTTCGTCTGATAAAAACCAGTATTCTTCTTGCCACTAATAATCTCAAGCAACAAGACTCCAAAACTAAAGACATCAGATTTTAGTGAGACGATGCCTTGAAGAGCATACTCCGGGGACATGTATCCACTGTATTCCAAAAATTCATACAAGATAGTTAGTAAATACAATGAACCAGTGCCTGACTTATGAGAGGAGGCTTTTATCTGGCATGCAGTAGCCTTTTAAGTTAGTTACTTACTAAGTGCCAACAATTCGATTTGTGTTTGCTTGCAACTCATTTACTCCAAAAATTTTTGCCAATCCAAAATCAGAAATTTTGGGATTCATGTCTTTGTCTAACAAGATATTGCTAGCCTTCAAATCCCTATGAATAATTCGTAATCTAGAATATGTATGAAGATAAAGAAGACCTTGAGAAACCCCTTCAATGATCCGAACTCGTGTCTCCCAATCTAATAACTTACTTCTCTCTGGATCTGATTTATAGAAAATAGATATTATACAAGTAAATTTATAATTATAACAATAATAGTGCACCAATAATACACATTCAAACATATATTTGAAACTGTGATAAGTGCAAACCAAAAAGGAAGATGTCCAAGCTTTTATTCGGCATGTACTCATAGATCAATATCTTTTCATCCTGGTCAATGCAGCAGCCCAAAACTCTAACAAGATTCTTATGTTGGAGCTTGGCAATGAGCACGGCTTCATTTTTGAACTCCTCCCATCCTTGTCCAGATTTCTTCGAAAGCCTTTTTATAGCTATTTCATCTCCTTTCAGTAATGTTCCCTGAAATGATGATATATATACTCTCTTAATCAACTTGGCGGAAGTTTTAACGTTAAAATTGAGGCAGTAATAATTAATAAGCTAGCTTAAGCACTACTGCAAAGGACATAAAATCTTACCTTATAAACACGTCCAAAACCACCCTCGCCAAGCATATTTTTGGCTGAGAAATTATCTGTTGCAGCAGAAACACTCGCAAAACTGAATAATGGCAATTTAACTTCCTTTCTACCACCTTTACCCTCTACTTTAGAAAGCTCCGACTGATCTTCTAGGTTCATACCCAGATCAAATAACAACAAATCCTCCCCTGATTATATTAGAAAATTATTATGGGTTTAAGAACAGTATCATACAGTACTGCTGAAATTATGCTGAGAGAAAATCTTACCTTTCCTTCGTAGCTTTCTCATCTTGTAGGTAAGAATTAAGCCTGAAATGATTATCGTGGGAATCACGAGAACTATGACTGTTATCCATATTTCTCTTCTGTTTCCTTTATTCCCCTTAATCTCTGGATCTGTTGAGTTTGTGACAGTGGAGCACAGTCAAAGAAACAGATTGAAGTTAGAGACTCTACCCACTTTTACCATATAAGGCACTAGATTAATTGATAAGTTTGGAATTCCAGGAGTTGAATCCTCAAAAGGGTTCTAAAAGTTTTAAAAAGCTAAAGGAGGGACAAGCGCAAGAAGAAATTTCAATAGTAAGTTAGCACCATGAATAATAAGAATAAACTTACCTGGCTCTGGAGCTGGCACTCGAATGTAGACATCCTGTGCCCCTCTGTTTTCAGGGACCTTTCTGAGATCAATGATGTCGCCAAACCACATCAAACAGCCTGTGCCTCCTTGAGTTAAGTTGGAATTAGCATAAGCTCTACAAGAACAATTCTTTTTGCATTGGTCTTCACAGTCGTTGAAAACTATACTCTCATTCAGCAAAACGTTTACCAAATCTGGTAATTTAATCCCGTCAACCTTTACAAATCCATCCCCAGGTTCACAATCTAATTGGGAGCTTCTAACGCAACCTCTGGACTGATTCTTTTGTGACTTGGGAATGAATCCCTTCAAACACTCACAATCTGCTGTTTGGTTAAAGCTGCAAAGAGTATTAGAGCCACAATGCCCATAATACCCACACGAATCCTCCGGCGCTGAGTACATACTAGCCCATCCGTTACTCCTCTCGTTCCACACTTGCCCTAGTAACACACCTGATTGATTTACTTTTAAAAGCATCAGGATCTCGCTTGTGGTAGTCTCGTAAATGCAAGAATACTCATCCCGATTATGCTCCATAACTGGTACAAATAGCAAGTTTGGCTGCTTAGACCAGTTTGGCTGCGTAGGAATGGCGCCAAAGAAAACTCCATTCCACGGTCCAGTCCGGGTTATCTTCACAGATTCCTTGTGGGTTACCATTTGAGGTAACACATCGATGTTAAATCTGAAAGTAGCGTCTCCGGGGGATGGATCATCGGGACTTCTCCATGACGTTAAATATCGTTCAAGACCGGTTTTTAAGTTCCAGCCCAACCTCATGCCAGGTAACAATACGTCGGTTGGGAAGTCAAAGCTCTGCCACAAACGGTCAGAAGGGTCGCTGCTAAAATTATCTCTAACAAGAACAAAGTTTCCCGTATCTAAGAGCCGTGCTACTGGATTTTCAACTTTGGTAGACACGTTTGGAGACCAGATAATGCCAGTTGTACTATTCAGAACGAGGCTTCCATTGCTAATAGATAAAACTCCATTTGTATTCGGAATAGGGTTGTTTCTATTTGCAACCCACACAACCTTGTCAGGGCTGATCTTGTACCATATTCCCAGGTATCTGTTCGTGGAGTTTCCAGGAGAGAAGAAGCCAAGCTCAAACCTTTCCTCCAACGAAACTAATGTGTCACCACCATCCTCAATGAACCCTCCTGGACTTATGGTATCAGCTGCTAATGACAACTTAACGCCTGAGAAGAAGATGAAGAAAGAGCCCAAGTAGTAGATGAAAGCAAGATTTTCCATTCATACAATTTGAAACGCTAGAATAACTACTAATTTGCAAATACGGTAATGGAGTTCTTTTCTCTCTTGATCGCTCAAATACAAGTTTTCATTTGTCAAAAGGTTTGTTTTTCCACTTTCCCGTGTGCGTTGGCGGACCTACACTAGTCTATGGCCTAATTAGAATTAATCAAAGAGATACAAAAATATAAAGATACTTCTATACCCCCCAACTTTTAACCACACTGACAAGACTCATGTCATATATACTTTTCTCATTTTTTTTCCCAGATTGTGATTAATAATTATACATTAATATAATAAAAATGAGAAAATAAAATCAAATATTAATCATTGACTAATTCAAAATAAATATCATTAATTTTTGAAAAAATTAAATTAAATTTAAATGAATAAATAATCATGTTTTAGGTCATTATTACTTTTTAACTCCCACTGATCAGGTCCAGGCGAGTGGAGCTTTTTTAATCACATAAGGTTGCCCTCGATCCTAGGAAGGAAAGTAAAACGGCACAATGGATAGAAAAGGAAAATCTTAATATTATTTTATTTGAAGAATAAACTATTAACTTTAAAAAGATCAAAATCCCAATATTAAAGTAGCAGAATCTTATGTGTCATTGTACATATTAAACAATTTTTAAAGTGAACAGGTCATTGTCATTGTTAGAACAGAAAAGGATGGATGGATATCTAAAGCAAAGTGACTGATTTTATGATACGTGTGTGAAACAATATTAACAATAGAATGACTAAACGAAGTCTATATAATTCAAAGAAAATACATCATTGTAAAAAACAGTTCTGCTATAATTCAACCTTCGGATAAATACCCCGTCGGCTAAGGTAAAATGAGTGAGAAAAGAATTGACGTTCACCAGTAACCAAGGCCGACGCGGTTGACGAAAAACGGTGGGAAGTCAATGTCGAATCTAAACTGAAGTCTAAGTCCAATAACTCGACCGGAAAAGCCTGAGAAATTTGTAATGGGTACGAAAATGGACTGACAAGTGGGTTTCGGGATATGGGCCAAGTAACTCTGTTCTAAATTGGAGAGTCGCCTAACATAAAGACCCATTTTCACACGTATGTTTGACAATCCGTTGCGGGACAAATTTTCATCTTGGAAAAGACAGTTTTCAGTACCTACAAACCCTGCATCTCCTCCACCATTCTCTTCAACATCACCAGCACTCATATCAGGACCACCATCCACCACCATTCAAAACACCAAAGCACCAGCACCTTCCCAAATTAATTAAAAAAAAAAAAAGAAAAAACCAACAGCCCAGGAACTCCTAAAAACACCTATGATGGGAAAATCACACCCAATAACACCCGCAGCCTCCGCTATTGATTAAACCTTAATCCATCCTCATCAACCATCAACTTGGAACCAAAAACCCAGATTTTGAAGCTTCACCAGGAGTAAATTATTGCAAAGAAATTACCTGACCCATGCTTAACATCCAACAAAACTCTTCTTTAATCAAAATGAATACCTTTCTGCGAGCAAAAGACTTGAGCTTTCCCTTAAAATTAAAGTGTTTCCTCCGAGAAGATTAAATCTAAGAAACTGAGCCCGGCACACTTTTATGCAGAGATGAAAAGATCCAGTGGAGTTAATTTCTTTTTTTAATTTTATTAATATTTCATACTGAAATGTCTGTAATACCCTTAAGTCTGTTTATTGATATAGACATTGTCGTCATCGTCTGAAAAAGAGCTCTTCATATAACTTTCCCGTGCAGAGAGTCGAGTTGTAAATTTATCCCTAATTCAACTTCAGTTTAGAATTAGATAGGAATAAGGAGAGAGTACACCCTCACCCCGGGGTACCACGCCAAAGAGAGAGTGGAAAAGTGAGATAAATTACAACGTTTTTAATTTTTGTCTTCCACTTTCTCGCTCTTTCATTAGCCGTGGTATCATATCAGCGGTATACTCTCTCAGAAATAAGATAAGAGATCAATATTAACTAATAAAATATTTAAGAAACAAAGTGAAAGTAGACAATTCAAAGTATCGATGATACTGAATCATATCTTAACATCTTTAAATTAAGATAGAGTCTGTTTTACTTGCGTTACACCGTTTATTGATGCAACTACTCAATAGAAGCCTTTTAAAGTATAATAAACAGCGATTTTTGTCGAGTGAATAATATTATTTAGTTACTGTTTATCATATTTTAATAGTTGTTTATTGACTGATTGTACTATATTTACTAACCACGTGATAGATTTTTTTAATAAGTTTATGCCACTGTATTTATTTATGAATTTAAATATTATTTTTTGTAAGACACATTTTTCAATATAATTTAAATTCAATATCAACCATATATCTTTTTTAAAATTTAAAATAATTCAAAATCAACTATATATTTCTAAATTTAATTGAAAATAAAAATACTAGATTTATAATCTAACACACTCTTACCATCGATTATCGCAAATACTCTATTTTATTATCAATGTTATTGAATTCGCCACCGACAACATTTGAAGTTTTAAACTTGGCTATCGCAATCAAAACTCTTGCTCATGCTCTTAGAGGATTTGGTTAGGATATCATAACTTTAACCTTCTGATCGGACTGATTTCTGCACTCAACAATGAAATCGTCAACAGTTTAGTGTTGAGAATCTTCCGGCAAGTCTCCTCAAGGCGGCGGTATTCTCCAGTTGACGACTTGCAGCAGAAAATTCTACCTTAATGACAGTTTGAAATTTTATTTTTATTTAATTACTTTATTTTATTTCAATTTCTTTAAATTAAATATTAATAATTATAACTTTTTAATAAGTTTATGTATGATTTTATATTTACATAAAAAAAATTGGTTTTTAATAGTGAAGTTTATCAAACACATATTTAAAATTTTAAGATATTACATCAATTTTAAAAAGTTATTTTATCAAATAATTTAAAATTTTTTTAGTCATTAAATCAACGAATTTTACATATCCAACTTCACCCACTTTATGGAACATTAGTTTATATGTAAATTTTGTATATAAAATTTATAAAACTAATATTATTTATAAATAATTGGCTTTAGGGATTTATTTTGAAGGATATATATAGATAACTTTTAAGGATTTTCAAAGTTGCCCCTCGCGAGTCACAATTGGCTCCCTCCTCGCCTGGGGCCCATGAAGTTGCTTGGAAAAAGGTTTCAAGAATCGATACGTATAAGCTTTATTATTATATTGGATAAACATTTCACTTAATCTAAAAAATTTAATAATAAAAAGCATCCGAAAGGTGTCTACAGTGTACCCGTACGTGCTTCCGAATAAAAAAATATTATTTCTTTTTGTTAATCAAATTAATTTTCAATTGGACTTTGGGAATTAGGTTCAAGCTATATTATTCTTTATTGCCGTCTATGATTAACATGTGCTCTAATAGGAAATACAAGATTTTCCACCGAAGGAAATATAAGCCAAAGAAAAAAGCAAGCCAAAGTTCTCTCTTTCTACCTCAATAATTTTTAAGCTAGTTAATTTAGGCACCTCCGGCCCTCATGCTCCATTATGTCTTTGAAAAGATAAATAGATAAACAGATAAAAATCTTATCTTAATAACAATTATAGCCAGGAAAAACCGGGGAGAAATCAATTTTTCTGATAAAAAACCTGTGCAATACTTTGAAATATGTCCATGAATAATTGTAGATGTAAGATAAGAGCATCCCTTTCTTCCGCCTCTTTTGCTCTTTCTTCTTTTTATCGAGCGTTAAGTTGTCAATAGCTGCAGTCAACATCGGACGTCAAGGAACATAATCTTGCTTTATTAGGAAACTTATGTAATGTTACGGTCCACTCCTTCATCTTGAGCTCAAAATAAGTTTAAATTCTAGTCCCTTTTCCGCTCTCTACCTTCCAGCCTCCGGTCTCTTCTCCCTTTTTTTATTTTTTATTTTTTAAATCACAGCCTTGGCCACTTCCGGGAGAACTATTATGTGTGTTTTTTTTTTTTTTTTTGTTAGAATATAGGCAATAGAGGATTTGTTTCTCGATTAGAATTAAAATAAATTGGAATTTGTATCAAACTAGGAAGTTAAGTTTGATTGTAATTTGTTTTAATTAGGATAATCTAGGTAACTCATAGTTTGACGAGAAAATTGAAATAGGAAGAGTTTTAGTTGTACTTATAGTCTAGGAATCATGGATAGACTAGGAACAAGACTCTTAACCCCATATAAAGCCTTGTATAATGAGTGAAAAAAAAAAAAGCACATAATATATAACGAGTTGTGTGGGAGAGAAGATTGATTAAACGTTTTATGACCTTGGGAGTCGGCTAAGAACGTCAACGTTTGGGTGATCTTGTAAGCTATGATTGGGGGCCATTAATCGTAAGCATAGATCATGGAAGTTCTTCTCGGCTAGTCTTTCTTTGAGAGCATATATTAAAGATTAGTGTTATTTTGTCGGTATGCATAGGAAGACTATAAAGTTAAATCCTTGTTATTGCTGTTGATATTCTTATATTTCTCATTTTATTTTTGATTGAAATAAAGCTGTTACTGAGATCTCTAAAGTAGATGTGGGCTTGATTGGCCGAACCACTATAACTCTGGTGTTCCTATCTGTTTTAATTTCTTACTTGTAGTTTCATCATAATTTTGTTAATATCTCGGATTGAATGCTTCCGCGAAAGGCACGAAATTCACAACAACTTGGTAGCAGAGCTTTTTGGTTCTAGAATTCGAGATAGATACAACAAAATTCGAGATGGAATATTTTAATGGCAAGGGTGACATCAGTATTTGGCGTAGAAGGATGAAAGCCTTGTTGGTTCAACTAAAGGTGACTCAGGCTTTGGGTGGAGAATGTAAACTACCGGATACATTGACTGAAGAGAAAAAAGCAAGAGATGTTAGAGATAACCTATAGTACCATTGCCTTGCATCTAAGTGACAATGTGTTGAGATAGGTTTCGAAGGAGACAACTGCATTTAGGATTTGGTTGAAGTTAGAGAGCCTATACATGACAAAATCTCTAACAAAACGAATATATTTGAAGACAAAGTTGTTTGGGTTCAAGATGCAAGAAGAAAAGAGCATTGATGAGAATATTGATGATTTCAATAAAATAATCATTGATCTAGAGAATATTGGCGCAAGGATTAATGAGGAAGATCAAGTTGTCATCTTGTTGAACTCGTTGCCACCGGTATACAGTCAACTGAAAGATACTTTCAGTTATGATCGTGAGTCTTTAGCCATGGAAGAATTGGAACCTGAGATTAGGTCTAAAGAGATGGAATTAAAGGTTGAGGGGAAAATATTGAGTAATGAGGACAGCAATGAAGCAGTAACTATAAAAAATAACAAACTGAGGAATCGATTGTCATCAAAGAAACTTGACAAATCTAACTTTAGGTGTTTTCACTGTAAGAAATTGGGACATCTTCGAAAGACTGTCTGGAAAGATTGAAGCATCAAGGAGATAAAAAGTCAAACCATGGAGATGCAGCTTATGAAGGATATGAATCCGGTGAAGTTTTGGTGCATTCGGTAATGGAAGACCAAAAGGAATGGATTCTTGACTCTGGCAATTAATTCCACGTGTGTTCACATAAGGGATGGTTTCAATCCTTGAACGATAAGTTGGATGTAATTGTTATCCTTGGTAACAACCAAGCTTGCAAGATAGTTGGGGTTGGCTCAGTCAAAGTCAAGATGTTTGATGGCTGTGATCAGTAACGTGAGGTATGTCCCTGAGTTGAGAAAGAATTTGATATCTCTTCGTGTGCTTGATAATTTAGGATGTGTAGTCAAGATTGAGAATGATGACATGAAAATTGTTAAGGATGCAGTGACCATTATAAATGGCAAACTTAATAATGATTTATATACTTTGATTGAGAGTGAAAAAGCATTTGATGCTAGTAATGGGAGAAAGCGATTTAGGCTCAAGGTGGAGCCTTTGGTGGATAAATCGGTTCGTGATCCTAATATTAGTGGAATAGATGAAACACGACAAAAGAGGTATGTGGAGAAAGTGTTGGGTTAGTTTGGTAGGACAATTAGCAAGTTCAAACATTACTTGGACTTCATTCAAAACAAATACACTTGATGCCCTAAGGGCCTGGTGGAGAGCAGCAACTGGAACGAAGAAGGAAAGTTCGGAATCAAATCTGAAACGGTTGTGCTCCCGCGCAAGATGACTTGCGCTCCTATGCTAGTCTCCCAGGAAGTTGGCGTTCCAGCGCAATATGTGTGGCGCTTCGGCGCAGAAAAGGTTGCGCACCTACGCAACATTCGTGAATCAAAGATGCTTTAGGCCGAGAGTTGGCGCTTTTGCACCAAAACAGTTGTGTGCCTACACGATGTGGTGAACTGGAATCCTTCTTCAATGTGGAATCCATAATGCTTGAAGACAAAAACAAGGTGGAAAATTGTTATGTGTATTTTTGTCTTGTTAAAAAATTAGGCAATAGAGGATTTATTTCTAGATTACAATTAAAACAAATAGAATTTGTATCAAATTAGGAAGTTGAGTTTGATTGTACTTTGTTTTAATTAGGATAATCTAGGTGACTCATAGTTTGACAAAGAAACTGAAATATGAAGAGTTTTAGTTATACTTCTAGTTTAGGAATCATGGTTAGACTAGGAACAAGACTCTTGACCCTATATAAAGCCTTATAAAATGAGTGAAAAAAAAAAAGCACACAATACACAATGAGTTGTGTAGGAGAGAAGACTGATTAAACGTTTTATGAGCCTTGGGAGTAGGCAAGGGCGTCAATGTTTAGATGATCTTGGAAGCTACGATTGGGGGCCATTAATCGTAAGCATAGATCGTGTAAGTTCTTCTCGGTTAGTCTTTCCTTGGGAGCATATATCGAAGATTGGTGTTATCCTTTTGGTATGCATAGGGAGGCTGTAAAGTTAAATCCTTGTTATTGCTATTGATATTATGTATTTCTCCTTTTATTGTTGATTGGAATAAAGCTGTTGCTGAGATATCCAAAGTGGATGTAGGCTTAACTGATCGAACCATTATAAAGATGATGTTCTTATCTTCTTTAATTTCTTGTTTGATTTCTTGCTTGTGATTTCATCATAATTTTGTCAATATCTCCGTTTGAATGCTTCCGCGACATAAAATTCACAACAGGAACCGTGGTCTACCTATGATATATACCACTTGTAGAGATTTCATGTATTTAACCCAAAAGGCTAATATAATAGGTGAAATCATTAATCTCTCTATAAAACCCAAAAATCCCCCTTAACCATCTAATTTAAGACTTAATACATCTTATAATTATTATTAGAGTTAGTGAATGGGGTATTGAACTAGTTTATAATGAAGGGCACTATTATAATTTCTACACTATCCCCACACCTGATAATTTAAAAATTAAATAAATATATAATTACATATATAATATTATATTGTTACACTTCTAGGAGACTAAGACTTTCATTGAATCATTTGGATTTTATGATTTCTTACCTTTTTAATGAACTCCTTAGGCCGAGAGAAGGCATTGGTATGCCTTATTTTGCCTGCAAGGGTATAAGAAGAAGTAAAGAAAGCGCAGCTTTCGCTTTCCCAGGATCTCCCCTTGGCTTACTGGATTTCCTGATGCTACATAAGTGCTGTGGGATTTTGTAATGGGATTTTGGATTTTGTATGTAATATGTATACTAATATTTGTATTATATTATAGTAATGATCTTTTGATCTGAATATTTGTAATGGACTTAATTTGCACATTTGTATTCTTATGGGCCTAAATTTGTCTATTTGTATTGTAACAGACCTAATGGGAGGCTTGATAGTTGATGGCAAGTATTTTTTGCTTTAATATAAATTGAAATGGAGTAAAGTTACAAAATCTATCATGTAGAATCACAAAATCAAGGAATTTATGAGGATTAACCCTGGGTAAAATGTTGGTGTGGGGAGGGAAAATACAAATCCAGGGAAAACTGCACCTACACTGCACAAAGAAAAAATGGGGAAAATCTGGTGAGTAGGGACGACCTTACTCATCCGGTCTGGGTGAGGAAATGCAAAACTCACACCCGCACCCAGATTTTGTCATTCCTAGTTGACTACTTCTATTTGCTTTTTATATACATTTTCATCAGCTAGACCTAGAAATTCAATAAGTATGGGGTAACATTGATTTCATTTTCATCATAAATAATTATTTGATTGTAATAGAGTTTGTGAAAAAGAAAAAAGAATTAGTCAATTGGGCCTAGATGATATAAATATGAAAACCTTGAGGACCGAAATGATACAATTATAAATTATATTTCTGGGTAATATTATACTAAACCTTATGGGTAGTGTATGATACTGCCCCATTTAGTTTTCATAGGTTCAAATGGAAAGAAATGAATTTCCAATTTTTGTTTAAGTTTTCATTGTATGGGCATATATATGGATTTCCATTTTATTCTAACTTCCAAACAAAACCTCTGTTGTGGACAGACACATAGATGGACTTAAAACTGACTTCCATCTGATGATGAGAAATTCATTGAAAAACATTGTTTAATAGATGGACGAAAAGATGGACTTCCCTTCAATATTAACTTCCAAAGATAATTACTATTATGGATAAACTTAAAAAAGACTTCAATCAAAAACATTGTTTAATATATAGGGATTCAAAGATGGATTTCCATGTCTCTTTACCTTTCAAACAAAGTCTTTTTTATGGATGTACACATAGATGGACTCAAAATGGACTTTCATCTAATGTAAAGAAATTAAATCAAAATTACAATATAATTTTATAGATGGATGCAAGGATGGATTTAAATGTTACTCCAGATTTTCAACTAAGCTTCTCTATTCTAGATGGATATATCCATAAACTCAAAACGGACTTTCACCTAATGTAGAGAAATTCAACCAAAAATATTGTTTAATAGATGGACACAAAGATAGATTTTTAATGTTATTCTACCTTTTAAACAAAGCCTCTATTATGAATAGACATATGGATGGACTCAAAAAGAACTTCTATCTAATGCAGAGAAATTCAATCAAATTATGCGAATTCAAATGGTTGTTTAACTGATAAACTTTTAAAGCAAACAATTTTAATTTAATTGTGATAGGCCATTGATATAATCAAACAGTCTATTTTAATCCCGTTATTAATACTGCGACGTTTTTCTAGTATCATATAATTTTCCACAATTATAATAATCTATAAATAACCGCTCTGAGCATTGAGTCTTCTTCGTCGAAACAAATCTAACATTTGATAAGGATTTGGAAAATTGGTGAATAGGTGGTCTTGTTGGATTCTGGGTAAGCCCTTTTGGGATGAGATGCAGGATTGCATGTGTTCGCGAAGAAAGGAGTGAAGTATGAGTACAACAAGCAAGACTGGCGGAACAAGAGCGCTCTTCTTCTGCAAATGAACCCTATTCATAAGAAGATCTGTGTTCTCATCCACAATGGGAAACCCGTCTGTGAATCATCCATTATATTGTTCAGTATATTGATGAGGTGTGGAAGGATAAAGCTCCTTTGTTCCCATTTGATCCTTACAAGAGCGCTCATGCTAGGTTCTGGGCTGATTATGTTGACGAGAAAGGTACCTAACTATCTTCTAGTACTTGTCTACTTTTTATTATTATCATCATCATCATTTGAGTACGTTTATGATAAATTTTGTTCAAAATGGGAACTTGCATGCTTTTGAATCTAAGATGGTTTTTGATGAATTTCACAACTTGTAGGTTTTTCTTTTTTAATTTTTTTGTAATGTGTTTTAAGGTTTATAGTAATTTAAAGGAGTTTTATAGTCGATTTCCTGGAGGTTTATTTAATTTCTCTTCAGGATTTTTGGTGAGGTTGTGAGCTTTAAGAAGCTTTTACCCTCTTTGGAAGAGAATTTTCATGAGGAGGCTTTGCATGGATCGCTTGCCCCAACTCGTCCGTTAGAAACACGGTTAAAATAATGAAAAAAGAAACACTTAAAAGTTGATGAGTTGAAAGTGAGAATGACCTCCCACTAATCGTATCTACTATCTAGTGCTAGCCATTGGGATGAGCGAAATACTAAATTTACCCTTATTTTGATTACAAAATTAATTAAAAATATGAAAATATTTTCATATATCATGTATCTATAAATTGAACGGAAAATATATAATCATATGCACGTTTGTATGATGCTGTAGTGTAGATGGTGGACAAAGTCGGCTTATGTCCGCGACTTTTGCGACGGAGAGAGAAGGTCGAGAAATGAGAATGGTTATTGAAGGGACAAGGAGGTCCCGTGAAATTGATCATGATAGAGAAATAAAAATAAATAAATAAATAATATACAGTTACAAGTGTGAACTAAAGTTACGATTGATTTATAATTCTATTATTACCCCCGGAAAAAATGACATAAAGTGATTGGAATAAAAGGGGTTCAAGATTTACTTTTATTAAATGTAGAAGGGGAAGTTTTTTAATAAATAAATAGTCATAAGTCACAATGAAGAACTACTATTAAAAAATAAAAAAAATAAAAAGATGCTTATATATCCTTGAAGCTTGTAGCCATCTTAACAAGAGGGTTCGACTATTTACACTCAAGAAAATACTTTAAATACTCATACTTCAAAAACAATTATTTTAATTTTTTTTTTGTAATTTACAATTAAGAAAAAGAATAAATATTGCCCATCATCTTCAACATATATCTTTATTCTAGCAAAAACTTTGTTTCTTTATATCAACATTCAAGAAATCTATTATGTATAAAAATAATATATTATTTGAGTAAATATTATTAAAAAAAGTCATATAAATTCTCCAAAATGACTTTTTTTTTCAATTTTCTTTCTTTGTCTTTAATGAAATCATGAGTAAGTTTGGAGAATACAACTCTATCTTAAGAAAACTAAGAGACTAATTGTTTTTTGCTCTAAGATCTAAATTTAACTTATTCTCTGACTTCATATTTTTTCATGATGATTTTTGTTTTACTTAAGATTTAAATTAAGATATTTTTATCTGAATAAAACAAGCTAAAAATTATAACTTTTATCTTAATACAAATGTCTCAATTATTTATTACTCATTTAATTCTTTTAAATGTTCTTATAAAATTCACTTATGACTAATTTGTATATAGTCTAATATTTTAATTTTAAAATATTATTATTTATTGCTAATTTTATTTTATGATTCTCTAAATATTTTTAAAATTATTTTATGGTCATTTAACTTGTATATATCAAATTCTTTTTTAAAAACTAACTTCTTTAAGCAATTATACAACTTTAATTAAATTATATTTATGATAAATTTTGATATGCAAATATTTTTATTATGTGAAATGAAATTATAAGTGAAAGTAATATATAAAGAAGGACATATATGTAAAATCATTAGTTTTCAGATATTTTAATTTATATGTTAAAATAAAAGAACAAACATATCACTCAGATTTTAATAATTAGATCCATTCATGTTTTAGTTTAATTTAAACTTATTTATGTTGAAGACCCAAAAAAAAAAAAAAACTATCACCTCCTAAGAAGAAGTTAATATTATACTTTTTACCGCCTCGATGCCCCTAATTTGCAGATAGATCAACGGCAACCACTCTTTTTCAATTCTAAAGTCAGTAAATAGGCTCATTGTCTATTTATTGAGAAAACCAGTGAATCATGGATTGGAGAAACATCGAATAAAAAACAAGTATCTAAGCATCAATTGGCACATATCAGAATACTGATCCAGAAAATGGGATTGAGAAAATAAAATCAAAATAAATTATGTAAAAATGAAAATAAATTTGTATGAATAAATAATCACATTTTAGGTCATTATTATTATGTATACAATAATATAAGAGAGAAGGGTGTAGAAGTAACAAGATAGAACATGGGGGGTTGTAGGGGCAGTCTGTTCGCATAAAAATGGGCGGCAATTAGAGTTGGACAAGTGTTGCCGACTGGAGCTTGGATGGCATAACTGACTTAAATGCCTATTCCATCCACTCAACTCCAATCTCATTTTTTCATCTCTACGAGCACATGTAGTTAGGACCGTTTGTTTTGGACTCTAAAATCTGAATCTGAATAGATTTCAGTGTTTTAAAAATTTAGGCTCGTTTGTTTTTTACTCTAATCACTTTTTTTCAGACACATATGTATGAATAAGAAAAGTGAAAAAAATCTATTTTTTTCATTCAAAACATCTGAATGCAATAAAATACCATAAATACCCTTATATAAAATATTTTTATTTTAAGAAAATAAAATGTCATTAATGCCCCCTTTATAATATCAACAAAACTTATGTTTACTGTGAAACCTTAGCTGCCATTCACCTCTTCTCTCCTCTGTGCAAGCCGGCACTGGCGTAGAAACCGGCGAGTATTGTTTTCAAAATACATATCAAAACAATCCTCTCTTCATGATTTGCACGGTCATTAAAATATTATTGGACAGTTTATCGTTGTTTCGCCGCAAGAAGCACATAAAGACGACGACACCGAATCTTTCTTAGCTTCCAAGACCCAGACACCACTTCATTTGTCAAAAGCAATCCGATAGACTTGTAGATCGTGAAGAGCTAAT
Source organism: Boswellia sacra (assembly GCA_013180625.2). Classification (NCBI taxonomy): domain Eukaryota; kingdom Viridiplantae; phylum Streptophyta; class Magnoliopsida; order Sapindales; family Burseraceae; genus Boswellia; species Boswellia sacra. Next base: position 32,645 of record SNVD02013307.1, read on the forward strand.
CGTTCTAGTATAGGCACTATCATCGGATGAGTGAGGTCGACGGTAACCAGCGATGGAGGATGTGGTGGCTCCATATCTTTCTTGGCTTCTAACAGCCGAACTCCACTCCATTTGTCAAAACTAATATGATAGGCTTGTTTAGCATGAAGAGCCGATTGTTTTGGTAACGGTGTTGTCACCGAATGACGACATTGGTGGTCGATTGCGACTGAGGACGTAACGGCTCCAATCCAAAATATTTATTTTATATTTAAAAATATAATACAAGCATTTATTAATTATTTTATATGTAACTAAATTTTGAATTTTTTAAATAAATAAAAATAATTAGTGTAATATAATTTATTTAATGGTTAGAATTTTGATTTAATTTTATTAAATATATATTTTTAATGGATTATAATTAATATAATATTAACTATTTAAAAAAAGAATTTTGATTTAATTTTACTAATTATTTAATTTTTTAAGAATTGTAATAAACATAATACAAATATTTTAAATTTTAGCAAGGGTAAAATAATCAAATTAAAATTAAAATATTCTCTCATCATTTTTTTAAGTAGTATCTAGAAGAGTAAATAAATATCTTATTAAGTAATATAAATTAAATTTTAAAAATATTTAAATCAAAAAATTTTAAGTGATTGAAGCAAATACTATCTTAATCTTAATCTTGGAAATGGTTTAGCTTGTTGGAAATGCGTAAGGACCTAGGAGTGGGAGTAGCGGCTGCTCTGTAACCTGTGTTAGTGAGGGGAGCTCCAATTATTTCACGACAATTATTAATTTTTTCCACTGATGAGGTGAGTGGGGGTTTTTTTGTCAATAAATTTGGTCCACCAAAGGTTGGCCGGCAGGAAAATAAAACGGCACACTATAGAGTTCAGAAGATCGCGATCTCTTTCATACGGAAAATTGTTCTCCATATAATTAAATTAACTTCAATTTTTTAATATTATTGTATTTTAGGATTACGAGATTAGTTATATAAAGATTAAAATCCCAATAGAAAGTGCAAAAAAATCTTAGGTGTCATTGTCCATATTCAACAATTTTTAAAGTGAATAGGTAATTGTTATTGTTAGAATTGAAAAGGATAGATGGATATCTAAAGTGATTGGTTTGATGATACTATGTGAAACTTACGTATCATAAAATACTGCAATAGAATAATTAAAGAAATCTGACTACATTATATTATTCATGAAATGTTTACGGTACATGTATGAAATGTGCATGGATGGATAAATTTTATAAAATTTTGTATAAAAAATACAAATAAAGATATAAAAATTGTAAATTATATGAAAAAAATTGATTTATAATTTTTATATAAATTTTAATAAATAAATATAAATATGTCAAATGTATCTTAGAATAACCCTATTATTGAAAGAAAATTCGACATTGTAAAACGTTTATCCTACGTATAATTCAACCTTGGGATAAATAGGAAAACTCTCCCGTTTGGATAGGAAAGCAACATAAAAGCCACGTTTTCACACGGACGTTTGACAATCTTTATTGGGACAGATATTCCTCTAAGAAAAGACATATTTACCCCCGTTTTGTCTTATTAAAATGCAAGAACCCTGCGTCTCCGCCACCATTAACAACTTCGATAGACATCCCCAGCACCCACATCAGGGTTTAGAAGAATCATGTCGTACAAGCTCCATCACAGATTTCTTGCTGAGTGACTTATCACGTACTCACCGAGTTACTGTGACTGAGTTGGGTCAGTCAGATCAGTGGCTAAGTTAGAATTGTGCATGCTAGTTACGTAAGTACACAGTGCGCATGTGAGGGAGGGTGTTGTGCGCGTGTGCATGAGAAAATTGTCAGAGAGTCAGAGTGGAGCGAATTTAGTTAATTTTATTGATACTTCATACTGAAATGTCTCTAATACCCTCGCATCTGAAAACAAAGGTCTTTATCTAGAGAAGTCGGAGTTCGTTATTGGGAGAGTATGGTATTTAACCAATACCGAAGGTGTCGCTGTTTATCCCGAGTTCAACCCCAGCAGTAGTTTTGATAAAAATAAGAGACCAATATTGACCAATAAAATACTAAAGAAACAAAGAAATTGAAATCAGTCTATCTATCATTTGGTAGCGGAGAACTTTCAAGGTAATGGTGATCTTTGGTAAAGAACTAAAGATCATAGACTTTCTGTTTGTTGGTCATTAATCATAATGAATATTAGAGAGACGATTCTCGTCATCGAAGGGCCGATTAGCAGAAGTCCTTGCTTCATGATTTGTGCCAAAAACAGAGTCAAAAGCCTAATAATTATTCAAACCACACTCTACTCTAGACTTAGAAATTAAATCACTTCTCAAAACATCATTAATTATAAACTTACTTGTTAATGCCAAAATTTGACGCCAAAAAATTCGCGTGGCCAGAGTAGGAGACTGTTTTTGCTAAAATTACCAGCAATAAAATATACCGATTAAGACTCGTCTTATGCTCTTTAATTGCAATCAAAATATACACGGAGCCATCTAAAATCTTACTAAAATACCGATATCAATTGATGACCAAGTACGAAAGCTAGTTAGCTAGAAAGCCATCACAAGCTCCCGAGTAAGACAGCGAACGTGCATATTGAATCAATCCTCGATTTTTTTTAAGAAAAATCCAACAAATTCAATAGAATAATTGACTACTGTTGGAATATGACGTAAATATGACGGAATTTCAGTGTAGAACAGTACTGTATTTTACGAAGAGGGCTGCTAGCTGTTCTCATCTTTTCCTCCCCAACGGAGTCGAAATTGACACTTCTGGGAAATCGTAAGTGTTGTTATCATAGATTTTGCTTCCATCTCATGATTTTCCAAGATACAAGCAGTTACAATTACATTGTCAATTCATTTCACTCTATCAACCTATTTAATTACTTATATCGAAATAAAAAATATAAATTTGAGACGATTATTAAACGTGTCACCTATATTTAATAATCGTATCATATTTTATTAATATAATTTATTTAATTATTTAATCTAATTATATATAATATATCATATTCTATATATTTATATCAATTAAAATTATTTTTAAAATATAAATAATTATTAGTATAAAAAATTAGTAAAAAATAATCATAATTTACTTTATCAACTATTCTATATTTCACAAACACAATTTAAAATTAAATAAAATAATTATTTGTAGATTAACTTTATTAAGATTCTCTATCATTTACTTGGAATTACATATTTTTCTAACACAAACTCAGAATTTAATGAAACCAAATTATTTCATTTGTTTATAATACAAACTCAAAATTTAATAAAACTAGAGATGACAAAAATATCTCAGTGGGGTCGGGTACTCGAATCCCCTGACCCGATCTTGCTGGAGAATTTCTCGAAATTTCAATGAATTGAGCTGGGGACGGAAGTGGAGAGTAAGGGAAAGCCCGAGGCCGGACAGGGGGTGGGGGTCATTAAATTAAAATTATTAAATTTACAAATCAATTATGGTCCCAATCCAACAATTTCACATTCAACCCAAATTCATATTGCATATTTTATGCCCAACATCTACAGTCTAATAAGCCCAGCCCATTCAATTATCAAATTATCAATTATAATTATTTTTTTTTTTTAAAGAAACCCTAAAATTAATCCTCTTTCTCTGTTCAATTTTGAACAACTGTGCCCCCACGCCTCAGTCCTCACCCTCATGGTTCACGGCCTCACCTGCAGGGAAATTAATTTGACACCTTTTTCTTTTGGCTGAAGTAATAATCTGTCTCCTACTTTTAGATAAGTAACATAGACACCCCCAGATTCTAACTACTGTTAGAGGATCTGTTAGAAAAATTACACTATGACTCCCCTCTTTTGGCTGAACTATTTCTGCCCCATATTTTTAGATAAATAACATAGACACCCCTAGATGCCATCTACATCTATTATCTTAGTTAGAATCTCTTGTATAAAGACTTAACTACCCTTATTTATCTTATTCATCAACAATTTTATATTGTGAAGCTTTCTATTGACATAAATTAAAGAAAAAAAGTTGTTATGATGTTAGTAAATGGAAAGAATAAGAATTAAAAAATCAAAAAGTATATTTTATACAAAAACTAAAAATCTAATGAATAAAATATACTTAATTTTAACATTGTATTAACTTGCATTACATAGAATTGAGGAAATTTTATACTGTATTTGGTTTGTCATTGTATTGTATACATGTTAAATAATACTGTGTTTAATAAAAGACTGTATTATAACGTATTAATTTTTATTCTAAATTAAAATAATTAACAATCAAAATCAAATAAATTTTTAATTAAAAATAAAAATTCATAAATTCAAATTAATAATTATTCTAAACTTTAATAGATTTAAATTTTTATTTATAAAAAAGATTGAAAATATTTATTTAATTTAAAAATAATTAATTGCATATTTATGTGTTTACATATTTAGTTAAATATTTATTTAATTTAAAAATTAATACGCTATAATACAGTCTTTTATTAAAACAATATTATTTAACATGTATACAATGTAATGATAAACCAATTACTCAATTATATGTAATGCAATTTAATGCAATGTTAAAATTAAGTAGATTTTATTCATTAGATTTTTAGTTTTTGTATAAAATATACTTTTTAATTTTTTAATTCTTATTCTTTCTATTTACTAACACCATAACAACTTTTTTTCTTTAATTTACGTCAATAGAAAGCTTCACAATATAAAATTGTTGATGAATAGGATAAATAAGGATAGTTAAGTCTTTATACAAGAGATTCTAGCTAAGATAATAGATGTAGATGGAATCTAGGGGTGTCTATGTCATTTATCCAGAAGTACAGGACATAATGTAGTTCAGCCAAAAGAGGGGGTTACAGTCAATTTTTCTAACAGATTCTCTAACGGCAGTTGGAATCTGGGGATGTCTATGTTACTTATCCAAACGTAAGGGACAGATTGTTACTTCAGCCAAAAGAAAGGGGTGTCTCTGGTAATTTCCCCTCACCTGCACGCACCATCGATTCACGCACGTCCAACATCCATCGATTTTTCTCGGCCTCAATTGCACCTGCAAGGGATGTTACACCATTGATTCACAGCTTCAACTGCAGCTGGCATGCACGACCTTTGGCAGCAACACCTCATTCAAGCAACCAACAACTCATTGGGTATTGTGTGGTATTCTTGATTTTGATCTTACTTGTATTTGTGTTCACATGGATGTGTAAAGTAATTAGTTTGAAGCTTAAGTCAAGACTGAAGTGGTGATAACGATTTGAGATAATATTAATATGTTTGTGTGCTTGTATAACTTAATTTACTCATCTACTTGGCTAAGTTGAGATTGGATCCGTACTTGGAAGTTGGAACTGGCTTATATTGATGTTTGAGCAGAAGAATAAGGATCTCCCAAAAAAAAAAATCAAAAGAAAAAGAAGTCCTAAAACAAACAATCACGAAGCAGAGTCAGCAGACTGGAAAGTTTGATCCTGGGATCACAGGGAGTCGAACGTGCCAAGATACCATCAGGCTGATTTTAAATGGGAAATAAAGCAGAAGTCGTACAGATGCTTAAATGCAAATATTTAAAAAAAAAAAAAAAAAACAAGGTAAACACTTGGGAATTGAATTCCCGGGCCCCCGAAGTGGGGATTTAAGAGTAGTGCTCAATCCCCGGCACAATCTTGAGTTTTGCCCTCACCAAATGAAATCAAATTATTTCATTTGTTGTAATTATTTTACTTTATTTCAGTTTAACTTTTTCAAAGTTAATTAATGTGTCATCCTCGTATACAATTAATCAATGCTTATTATTGAACATATGATTGAATTAGTTTGAAGTTTTTTACCACTTAAAATTCTAATAACTGTTTTATTATATGATCTTAATATAGATATATTATGCAAGTATACGTTATAGATACATTGATATTGGTATCTAATTAATTTGTATGAAATATTTAATTGATTTTGATATAGTTACATAGATAATAAATGAGAAATATTATTCATTAATATTAAAGAGTTAAAATAATAGATCTTTTAGACTTTAATTAATATTCATTATTTCCCCCACTAATTCAAAATCCTGCTTCTGTCAGTAATTGCAGTTACCTATGAATTTCATACACAATGTATCTTTTTTGTATAATATTCTATGCTATATAAGATTATCAAAGTTACACATCCCAAGATTTTGTATCTCAAATGTTGTGTTATTAATTTAAGTGATTACATAATTTATTATAACATCATATGATCTTTTTGGTAATTACTCATTGCTTCCACATCATTTAGGATAAAAATTTGGGATTAGTAATATGATTTATTCAAAAGTTCACCCTATTAAAATGGTTCCAAAGTCTTATCATTACAATGTAATAGGGTGTTTGTTTTTGAGAATAATGATACTTAACCTAAACTATATCCCAAATGATGTGTATTCAATTATTAATGATTACCAAGTTGATCTTAACACATCATATTATGATTCATTAAATAAATAATACTTTATATGCCATATCATTTGGACAAAAATTTGGGATGTGTATCATTAATCTTGTTTTTAAGTCTAAAGTCTGAATATAATTTAATGAGTAGTAGTGATACACACTTATTCCAAAATCATGGATTCCAAATGACATGACAAAATTTGAACTACCACGTCACATAATTTCACTCATTACATCATAAAGCCATCCACTTGGCAAGCTTATACTAAATACACATTATTTGGGATAAAAATATGATACAATTTGGGAAGAACATCATTATTCTAATTTAATCTTAATCATTCAAACATATTACATATTTGTTTTCTTAAACTTTAACACATGTTATCTTATAAAAATATTTGAATTAAAAAAAAGTTAAACCTTTTAGCTTTTATCTAAATGAAAAGGATTGAATAGTTCTCCTTCCAAAATTATCCATATAAATTATATCTTTTTCTTATGGTGCCCATTTTTTATGATTTATATAATTGTTAAATTAAATATTACAAATATAAATAATTCAAGAGTTTTCTTTAAAATAATAAAAATAACAATGAATTACTTTATCTTCATTGGGGCCATTTATTCAAAAAAATAATAGTTTATCAACAAAATTAAATATGTCATTAACATAAAATTCTCATACCTTAATATTTTATATAATGTTTAGTGTAATTATTATGGGATTATGTTAATTTTTTTAATCAAAATGATTAATTTATCAAATAGTTGGTCATATAATATAATTAGTTGGTTTATTTATTTAAAACTAGGGTCAATTCTACAAATCTCTCCTAATGTTTGCCAAAATCCTATATGACCACCTCTAATTTTAAAAATCACACATATCTCTCATCACCATTAATAACTGTTAAAAATTTTGTTAAAAAAAATAAAAATTTCAAATTGCCTATAGTTGACTATTAAAAATTTTTAAAATTTTAAAATAACAAAAATACTAAAACATTTTAATAATCTTCCATCAACCACCCCCAAAAAGCTGAAAAAAAAATACTACCACAATAAATGATACATAAAATTAAAAAATTTTACATTAAAATCATTTATTAAATGATAAAATAATAAAAAATTTGTTGCATTTGCGCTCGTAAAAAATGGTATTATAATGTTTGTTGATGCTCAATTTTGATCAAGCCTAGTGGGTCAACAACAAACCCAAATGAATTCATAGAGCCTCCCCAGACTGAACCTATATCTTGATACAAAAGTCCATGGCATAACAATACAAATAGTAAAAACTTCTAAACTCTGACTCTAATAGCTAGCGATTTCTATTTGCAGCGTGGGAATGCTGTTTGCGGCAAATTCTATCTATAGCACTAGGCTATAAAAGACCTCTTGAAGCCTATGATCAAATACCATTAAATCTATATCTAGAGCTGAATCTAAATCTGAATCTGAATGCAAACCCAACTCCTCAAGCCAAGTGGACCCAAGCCATCCATCAGGTTTTTTTATAAACTGTGATCTGGTTGACACAAACAAGAGGAATGAGGCCACTTAAGCCTAATTTTTTGAATCCAAAGCCTACTTAAGGGCATTTTGGTCATTGATAATTGAGGCTAAAGGAGGGTAAGATGGTAAAAGGGATGATTAGATTAAGATTTCTCTCATGTATGATCCTCATCATGCATTATTACGTATTTATCCTAGATAAATCACTTCTACCCTTTATCTCATGCATTATCATCTAGATAATTAGAATATTATTATTTATCACCTATTATCCATATCCTAGCCAAATTGATATTATTTATAACAATCTATCACCAACTATAAATAAACCTAAGCATTACATTCATGGGGTAGTTATTGAGGTTACAAAAAGTCTTAAAATCAAGTGAGTCAAGTTGCGCATAAAAACCTTAGTCTATATTCAAAACATAATGCCAACCTTAGGGTTCATTGCATAGCAATTAAACTCATTCTTCCTTACCCAAAATACTACCTAAGCACACAGCCTAAACATATCCGTTATTTATCAAAGTTAGATACATCACAAAGTCAAGCCTAAACACAACTCTTCATATAGATACCAAGCCTTAAGGCTTAATTCAAATCATTGTAGCAGTTGATATCATTCCTCCTCACCCAAAAACACGTTTACCAGTCATCTGGTCATGTATAAGATGTCTATCTATGTTGTTATACTCCAAATTGCCATATAATCGTTCCTTCTAAGGGTCCAAATCAAATGGGCAACTCCAAAACTATTTCCTCAGTTATATATTCATTTTTAAATTGATCATAATAAGAAGGATCCATTTTGATCAAACATGCAAATTAAACTGATCACAGGTTGAGTCACAGATACCTAGATCTACTATTGATAAGTATACCATCACTCATTTTTCTTGTTTGCTCCCACTGCCAAGCATCCTTTAGGAATAATCCTCGACCTATTTCCTCATACAAGTTCACCATCAAATATCTGAAACATGACACTTTCTAATCAATGGGTGATTTTGAGGTGACGTGAAGCTTGTCCCTAGATTCAAGCAGAAGTCTCACAACGGCAAAGGCATTTTAGACATTTCTTCGGGAAAATGTATTCTTGAAATTTGTCTATTTCTTGTCAAGGGCAAAATTTTATTTTATTTTTTAATTTCCTTTGTCAAAGTGAGACTCAACAAAGTTTAATTCCTTCAATGCAATTTTTTTATTTTTCTAATTTTAATTTTTAATTTTAAAATTTTGAATATTTGTGAATAGTCAATTATGGGCAATTTAGAAAATTTCTATTAATATTTTTGTAACGAAGATGGGAGGTATATGAGATTTTTAAAACAAGAAGAAGGTCATTTGCAATTTCAAAAAACTCAAGGGAGGTTTATGGAATTGACCCCTAAAAATATGATCGATACATATTATAAATATCTATAAGAACATACATGTCAAACTATTAATTTCAACTATTTTTAATTCCTTTATCCTTAATTATAATAGCACAACTGCCTCAACAGACATCAAATAAAATCAAATTAGCAAAATCTACAAATAAGGGAGACCGTGCAATCATCATTAAATTTCATTTATCTTTAAAGATTACAAAAACGAAATACCTTCTTTTTTTTTTTTTTTTTAATTCTCTATATACAACTATGTATCCAAGCTTATCAATTGAAAAAAAGAAAGAAAGAAAGAAAGAAATTGTTAAACGTTGACAAGATGTTGATCAACACTACTATCGAAAAAGTAAATGGGATGGATATTTTTCACCACGTGTTAAGGTATATGTTACGACATTTGACATCTGACATCCTTTTCCATACACTTGGCTTTGGTCTAGATTCTTGTTACTTGGTGCGATTGATAAACAGAGCAAACTCACGTGTAAATTATATATCTATGGCGATATTGTAACCATTGATATTGTGATTTAATTCAGAAGGGATTAGCTCCTCACATAGATAGATTATAACGAACTACAGTCCTAGTTGAACAGAAAAGATTAGAATTCACATTGATGTCAAAGAATTACTTATTTTAGACACCATACAATTAGGTAGCATATGAACGAGTCTAACAAAAACTTAGATAGCTTCTTCAATTTCTCAATAAAGAGAAATATAACCGATGACAATTCAAATGTATATTCAAAAAAATTCTTTTGATATATATATATATATATATATATATATATATATATATATTTTATTGGGAAAAATTAAAAACCACAAATACAAAGCACCGATAAATATTGCAATGGAACAATTAAAGCTTTTTTCCTTTTTTATGCAACTAAAAACTAGCAAACCAAACAACTATCATAAAAATAGGCTATTATAAATCAACAACCCATCATAAACCGAAAAGACCAAATTTTATATGAAAAACCACAAGTTCGTAGTCCGATATCAAATCTTCAACTATAAAAATAATGAGTTAAATAAGTTCATCTCCAATACAAAATGGGAGCTACATGACATCAATAATCTAACAGATATTAAAATCTTGGCTTACGAACACAATATCATTACCAAAAGATGGAATTTAAAGACATATACAACATAAAGTAAGTTTAGAGTCTTAGCAATCGGTTTAAGAAACTTTACCAAATGAGAAATTAAATTAAAAATGAAACTAAGAGGATTATAGATAATGATTTCAAGGTCTCCTCATCCAAAATTGAGCTTAATTGGACTTCATATTTGCCAACTTGACTATGAGGATCAAGTTTAAATCTCTTTCCCCCGGTGTTTTTTCTTTTTTAATAGCTCTCGGCCTCTAGAGTCTCATCTTGCTAGATCTGAAAGTGTATGGATTATTATATGAAATATAGCAAAAAACTATGAAGTAAATTAGCACAAAAGGTTTTACGTGGTTTGGTTACACAACGTACATCCACAAGTAGCTAAAGCTGCAATTCACTATATTATTTTTTGTTTACAAGGCTCAGAAATATTTATAGTGGCAGACTCTCACTCACACGTTGATCTAATCTTAATAAAACCGCTCTCCCAAGAACTCAATACTAGTGAAACTGTGCACTCTCTGTCGCCACTCATTTAACACAATAATGATATGAAAATCATAACCAAACACCCAGTTATACACACATGCAAGCATTCAAAATCCTTAAGCCTTACATGACCTATAACTCTCAACAGAAGCTTAAAACTTCACACATAAACATGAATAACAATGAAAGATCCACAACACTTGCTCTCGAACTTGCTCTCCTTGAATATGACTCAATGCATGTATTCCAATGTGTATGGGTAGCCTTTTATATAGTTTTTCCATTCAGCTTCAATTTGTCTTTCCTTCACTTGCAAGGATTAGTGTTTTGCTTTGGAAAGAATGAGAGTTCTGAAAGTATGCAGTTATAAGTAATATACCAGTAAATTGTAAAGTAAATCGGCATATGGGGATTTTTACGTGGTTCGGTTATAAAACCTACATCTACGGATAGTTTTAGAGCTGCAATTCACTAAGGTCTTGTTTGTACAATCTTTAGGACCTTTTACAGTACTAACTCACCCTCACACGCTGACCTAATCTATGACAAATAAAATCTCGTCAAGATCTTAAACTCTAGTGACACTGCCAATTCTCTATCTCAGATAACTTAACAATACACTGTTAAGTTATACATAACACACGAAGTCTAACATTGAATTACATAAACACTTAACCCGCAAGTTATCCCAAGTGTCTACTAACTCTCACAGATTCAATCAACAACTCATGTATGATTTCTACCACTCATACATGAATAAAAAAAACTCAAAGAACCAAATTAAAGAAGCATCCCAATTTGCGTTGAAGCTCTTCTATCACATCATGGAATGCCAAAATCAAGACTCTCTCAAAACACAACCAAATCAGCTAACCCGCCAATTTGTCTCACCCTTTATATAGAAGTAACGCCTTATATATACATATTGAGAGGTCTGATCGAAATCTCCTATAAATCCTGTAAAAATCTCACTCAAAATCACATTAGGATTAGGAAAAATAAAATAGGAAGTGTTATAATTAAACTCCTAAAGGAATTTGGATACAACTAAATATTCTCCTATTTTAATTAGGATACAGGAAACAGTATCTTAATCTAAGAAGATATTTATTGTAAACCAAATACTTCCTATAATAATCATCTAGAAACAGTAAAAGTGGAATCAAAATACTCTAGTTTTATCGCAAGTTAAACAAAAATCAGCATGTGCATGGCACATACAAGTGTCACACGTTAACACCAACAATCTCCCCCTTTTTGGCAACTTGTGATGAAAATACTAAATTGCTTCTGATCAAAGAAATTCACACATGATAAGTTAGACATAACCATAAGTTATCATGAAATAACAAATAGACTAATCTCATGTGCAAAGATTTATCTAGTGTGCTGTTACAAATCTCATAACAGAACACAATTAGAATATGTATATCCTGCAAGATGATTAACAATGAAATCATGATTAGAGCAAAACCAAAGCAATAATGAAATTAGATCATGCAAACCATTCATCAAACCAAGATATCACAAAACACACAGACACACAAAACACCAAAATATTTTGAATGCATACACATAAGCATAAGTCCTTATTCTCCCTTACTTACAACCCTTGAGAAGAAGTAGTAACCAAATATCAAACAGCCAGAAAATAACAACAAAAAATATTAGAAAACTCCTCATTCTTCTCCTCCCCTTTTCTCCCCCTTGATTTCAGCACAAGTGCCAAAAGCATTAACGAAGTCTTGGAGACTTTTGAGCTGGTGGGGAAGAGGAACTACTAGGATGCTTCTTGGATCTGTCAACCTTCATTTTATATCGCTTCCTGCTGGTAGTAGGTGTGGGCTGCTCAGAAGCTGCTGGATAGGTTGCTCTTCGACTGTGTCAGAGGAGGTGGCAGTGACTTCAGCGACAATGCTTCAAATCTCCCTGTCACATCTTTCTGCACTGGAATCTGTTGTGGTTAACTCAACAATAGGTTGTTGAGTAAAAACCAAGGGTGTATCAGCAAGTGGAGCTGGTGGAGAGGTGGCTTGTGCAAATGGTTATGTCTCCTGGTCAGCAAGAGGGGGTTCTTCTGCGTGTTTTGCCTCTGGTTGGGCTGCAGGTGATGAGGTAGTGACTTGGTGTATGGTAGAGAGGTAGTATGTGTTAGCCCTAGGGCTACATGATAATTTTGATGATAACAATACACATTGATTAATTGAGATTTACTAACATGTTTATTTATGTGCAAGAGTAAGATCATTGAAATAATTATAAAATCAAGAAGAGGCTTATTAAAATGAAGTGTTGAAGCTAAGGAGAAGACTACATGTTAAAGGCACCAAAATTTAAGAACAAGGTTTGATTCAAGGAATGTGTCACATGAGTAATGTTCAATCAATTGGTCATATATTTCTCTACAAATGTCCAAATAATGTGATTCTTAAGCCTTTGGAAAGCTTACTCAATTTATAACATTTCATATGTTTTAAAGAAATTCAAATTTCAAGTGCAAGGTTGTCCAAATCATCATGCAAATTGAAAGACAAATGAGAAGCAGCTGACATGAGCACCGAATACTCTTTTGGACATATCTTGAGCTAGAAAAATCAAAATGACTTAATTCTTATGGAATTAGAAAGATGACTTAATGAAGCACATTTTATATGTTTTGAATAAATTCAAATTTCAAATGGAAGGCCGTCATAATTGACATGAATTCGGTGGACTGACGCAGAGAAGAAAAATCAACTCACATGAGCACTGAATGGTGTTTTGGCCATATCTTAAGATAGAGATATCCAAATGCTTTGATTCTTAATGTTTTGGAAAGCTTATTAAAATATTCAGATCTTTTATGTTTTGAAGAAATTCAAATTTCAAACGGAAGGCTGACAGAATTATCATTCAAATCAGGTGGACTGACACATGGAAGAAAAATCAAGTCACATGAGCACCGAATGGTGTTTTGGCCATCTCTTGAGCTACAGATATCCAAATGACTTGGTTCTTGATGCGTTGGAAAGCTTATTCAAATGTGCAGATCTTTTATGTTTTATATATTTTCAAATTTCAAACGGAACATTGACAAAAATGGCAGACAAGATTACGGTTTTTATGGTGGGCAGAAAATTTGGAGTTGGTGTCTTCACTTGTTCAAGTTCATCTCATTTGCCTATAAAAGGAGCCCTTCTCCCATGCATTCAGCAAGACAAAGAGAAAAGAATCCAGCAAGCCACAAATAAGAGAAATATCAAGTAAAGAGCTTTTATATTCTTCATCTACTCTTTGAAGAGAGTTGTACTTTTATTGTAAACAATTTTCTTTGTTCTTGTATTGTGGTGAGAGTGAATTCTTCTTGTAAAGGATAGTTGTTATCCTTGAGAGTTATCAAGAGTTTGAGAGAAGAACTCTTGGTGTGGTATTATCAAGAGTTGAAGAAAGTTGCCTTGGTGAGGTTGTTCATCAAGAAGAACTCTTGGTGTGGTGTTATCAAGAGTTGAAGAAAGTTGCCTTGGTGAGGTTGTTCATCAAGAAGAACTCTTGGTGTGGTGTTATCAAGAGTTGAAGGAAGTTGCCTTGGTGAGGTTGTTCATCAAGAAGAACTCTTGGTGTGGTGTTATCAAGGGTTGAAGGAAAAAGTCTTGGTGAGGTTGTTCATCAAGCAATCAAGAGTTGTAAAGAGGTTGTTCATCAAGCAAGTTGTAAAGATTTCTACAACTAGTGGAAAGCTTAGCTCGTGGAGCTAGGAGCCCGTGGACGTAGGCAAGGTTTGCCGAACCACGTAAATTGAGTTTGCACTCTCTCTATCCTTTCCTCTTTACATTTACTTGCACTTGTGATTGTTCATTATTATTATTCTTTTGATTGCATCTTTGATAAATTCCAATTTCATCTTCTTCACCTTTATTCTTAAAGAAAGAGTGAACTAATTTTGATTTTTTCAAGAAAAGTTTTACAAATCCGTTTTGATAAATAAAAACCCAATTCACCCCCCTCTTGAGTTGCCATACCTGGGTCAACAAGTGGTATCAGAGCAAGGTTGCTCATTTTTTTAAATCTTAACCGATTTTGAGTTATGACAACTTTTAATTCAACTTCATATGTTGAGGGGCTTTCTATCTCTAGACCTCCATTTTTTAATGAAAGTGATTACTCTTATTGGAAAACTAGAATGTGTATTTTCTTGCAATCTTTTGATTATAATTTATGGTCTATTGTTTTGGAAGGACCTTTTGTTCCTACCAAAATTGAAAATGGAGAAAGCATGCTTAAAGAACCTAAAGAGTTTAGTGAAGATGATAAAAAGAAATTGAGTTTGAATGCTAAAGCTATGAATGTGTTATATTGTGCTCTAGATAGAAATGAGTTTGATAGAAATGAGTTTAATAGAGTATCTACTTGTTCTACGGCACAAGAAATATGGCACACACTTGAAGTAACTCATGAAGAAACTAGTCAAGTTAAAGAATCTAAAATTAGTATGCTAGTTCATAGTTATGAGCTTTTTAAGATGAAACCGGATGAATCAAATTCTGAAATGTTTACTAGATTTACGGATATTATCAATAGTTTGAAATCTCTTGGTAAATCTTATTCTAATGTTGAAATGGTGAGAAAGATTTTTAGGTGTCTACCAAAATCTTGGGAGCCAAAGGTGACGGCAATTCAAGAAGCAAAGGACCTCACCAAACTACCATTAGAAGAACTTATGGGTTCTCTCATGACTCATGAAATCACCTTGAAGGAGAATGAAGAAGATTTCAAGAAAAAGAAAAATATCGCTTTCAAATCTTCAACAAAAGAAGATGATGAGTCCGACGATGAAAGAGATGATGAAGATCTTGTATTCATCACAAGAAAGTTAAAAAGGATGATTAGAAAGAACCAAGGATTCAACAAGAATTCTAGAATGGATTGTCCATACTTCAAGAATCAAGACAAGAAATCCAAAGCAATGAAAGCCACAAATTGGGATGATAGTGAGGCTAGCTCTACCGAAGAAGAAGATTGTGAAATGGCAAACATGTGCTTCATGGTTTTACGAGAAGATGAGGTAAGTATTCTAAATTATGATCCTAAGCTTTCATATGATGAATTACTTGAAGCATTTCAAAATTTAAATATGCAAGTTGATAAACAAAATTCAAAAATCAATGCTTTCAAAAAGAAGTCAAAAATAATGTTATCTCAATTAGAAGAGTTGGTGGAAATAAATGAAGCCTTAGAAAATGAAAATGAAATTTTAAAGCAAAAAGATTTTAAAAGTTTGGAAAATCAAATACATTTATTAAAAACTGAAAATGATATTTTAAAACAAAAGGATTTTGATAAATTAGAGAAAGAAAATGCTATTTTGAAAAAGGAAAATAATGACTTAAGAAATATTGTTGATAGTTTTACAAAAAGCACAAAAAATTTGAATTCTATGTTACAAAACCAAAGGTGTGTTTTTGATAAAAGAGGGTTAGGATATAAAACTCATAAAAATCAAAAGTGTTTTAAAAACTATTTTGTTCATACATCTTCTAGGAATAATCCTAATCATTCATGTACTTATTGTGGAAGAAAAGGACACAAAGTGCATTTTTGTTATATTAAGAGAAATCCTAATTTGAAACAAATATGGGTTTCAAAAAGTACTATAACTAACCCCCAAGGACCCAAGAACATTTGAGTACCAAAAAGTCGCTCTTTGAGTATTGATTGTAGAAACAAAGGAGTGGCAAACACAAGTGGTACTTAGATAGCGGATGCTCAAGGCATATGACCGGAGATGCCTCCAAGTTCTCAAGATTAATCATGAAGAAAGGAGGATGTGTGACCTTCGGTGATAATGCCAAAGGAAGGGTAATCGAACATGGTGATATTGGTAACCCTTCTTCACTTATTATTGAAAATGTTTTGCTTGTTAATGGTTTGAAACATGATTTGATTATAATTAGTCAATTGTGTGATAAGGAATATTTTGTTGCTTTTAAGCCTAATAGATATGTGATTAAGGATGTTAGTAATAATAAGACATCATTTTATTAGAGATCATGTGCAAGAAGGTAATATTTCTTTCGAATTTGTTCGCACCGAAAAACAATTAGCCGATATATTTACTAAACCCCTTAGTCAAGATAGATTTTGCATAATTAGAAGAGAATTAGACATGTTAGATATGTCTTAACTTTGCTTTTATATGATAATCTTTGAATGGTAGCATATGTTAAGGGGGAAAATATATTTAGGGGGAGTAATTAATTTAATTACATCTTTTTGATGATAACAAAAGGGGGAGAAATAATTAGATTGATTGGATTGCTTATATTCATAAAAAGTGCTATCTTTTTGCTTATTCTTGATTTTATTTTCATTCTTGATTTTAGACATTATTTAAAAGTAATCAATGGTTTGTCATCATCAAAAAGGGGGAGATTGTTAGCCCTAAGGCTACATGATAATTTTGATGATAACAATACACATTGATTAATTGAGATTTACTAACATGTTTATTTATGTGCAAGAGTAAGATCATTGAAATAATTTTTAAATCAAGAAGAGGATTATTAAAATGAAGTGTTGAAGCTAAGGAGAAGACTACATGTTAAAGGCACCAAAGTTTAAGAACAAGGATTGACTCAAGGAATATGACACATGAATAATGTTCAATCAATTGGTCATATATATCTCTACAAATATCCAAATGATGTGATTCTTAAGCTTTGGAAAGCTTACTCAATTTATAACATTTCATATGTTTTAATGAAATTCAAATTTCAAGTGCAAGGTTGTCCAAATCATCATGCAAGTTGAAAGACAAATGGAAGCAGCTGACATGAGCACCGAATACTCTTTTGGACATATCTTGAGCTAGAAAAATCAAAATGACTTGATTCTTATGGCATTGGAAAGATGACTTAATGAAGCACATTTCATATGTTTTGAAGAAATTCAAATTTCAAATGGAAGGCCGTCATAATTGACATGAAAATTGGTGGACTGACACAGAGAAGAAAAATCAACTCACATGAGCACTGAATGGTGTTTTGGCCATATCTTAAGATAGAGATATTGAAATGCTTTGATTCTTAATATTTTGGAAAGCTTATTCAAATACAAAGATATTTTATTTTTTTAAGAAATTCAAATTTCAAACAGAAGGCTGACATAATATACATGCAAATCAGTGGACTGACACATGGAAGAAAAATCAAGTCACATGAGCACCGAATGGTGTTTTAGCCATATCTTGAGCTACCGATATCCAAATGACTTGGTTATTGATGCGTTGGAAAGCTTATTAAAATGTGCAGATCTTTTATGTTTTACAGATTTTCAAATTTCAAACGAAACATTGACAAAAATGGCAGACAAGATTACGGTTTTTATGGTGGGCAGAAAATTTGGAGTTGGTGTCTTCACTTATTCAAGTTCATCTCATTTGCCTATAAAAGGAGCCCTTCTCCCATGCATTCAGCAAGACAAAGAGAAAAGAATCCAGCAAGCCATAAATAAGAGAAATATCAAGTAAAGAGCTTTTATATTCTTCATCTACTCTTTGAAGAGAGTTGTACTTTTATTGTAAACAATTTTCTTTGTTCTTGTATTGTGGTGAGAGTGAATTCTTCTTGTAAAGGATAGTTGTTATCCTTGAGAGAACTCTTGGTGTGTGTTATCAAGAGTTGAAAGAAGTTGCCTTGATGAGGTTGTTCATCAAGAAGAACTCTTGGTGTGGTGTTATCAAGGGTTGAAGGAAGTTGCCTTGGTGAGGTTGTTCATCAAGAAGAACTCTTGGTGTGGTGTTATCAAGAGTTGAAGAAAGTTGCCTTGGTGAGGTTGTTCATCAAGAAGAACTCTTGGTGTGGTGTTATCAAGGGTTGAGAAAGTTGCCTTGGTGAGGTTGTTCATCAAGAAGAACTCTTGGTGTGGTGTTATCAAGAGTTGGAAGAAAAGTCTTGGTGAGGTTGTTCATCAAGCAAGTTGTAAAGATTTCTACAACTTAGTGGAAAGCTTAGCTCGTGGAGCTAGGAGCCTGTGGACATAGGCAAGGTTTGCCGAACCACGTAAATTGAGTTTGCACTCTCTCTATCCCTTTCCTCTTTACATTTACTTGCACTTGTGATTGTTCATTATTATTATTCTTTTGATTGCATCTTTGATAAATTCTAATTTCATTTTCTTCACCTTTATTCTTAAAGAAAGAGTGAACTAATTTTGATTTTTTCAAGAAAAGTTTACAAATCCGTTTTAATAAATAAAAACCCAATTCACCCCCCCTCTTGGGTTGCCATACCTGGGTCAACAGTATGCTCTACTTTAGGAATTGAAGAGACAGTGGGGTCATTTTCAGCAATCGGTGAAGACTGTTTTGTCGTAGTTTCAACTTTTGTTGGTTTATCTAACAGTGACTCATCTTGTAATGTAGGAGCTGTGGAGTCAATTTTCTTCTTCATGTTGTTAGATGATTTCTTCACCTTGTCATCTTTCCTCTTTCTCTTCAATTTTCTTCCCTTAGCGATTGACTTGATTTCTTTTGCTTCGGCTATTGTTCTGCTGTTATGTCTATCTCAACAGCAGTTCATGCAGCTTATTCTGTTGCAGTCATTTGCTCAGTTTTAATAGGCATAGGAACATCAGGAGCTGGTGTGGGCTCAGCTGTCTTCTCTGGAGCCTCATGTTCAGTCTCTATTGGTTGTGACTCCTCTGTTGTACCATATTGCCTTGCAAATCTTTCCTCCAAAACAAGCTGTCTTTCTTTGATAACTTTCAAATCCTGCATAACCTCCACCAAAGCAGAATTGATCAAAGTAAACTATTCTTCAACATTTTTCATCTGAGTTTTCTTGACTCTTTTTGGCTGAGGGGCAGGTACAGGTAAGTCAGACTTATCATACAAACGTTGAAGAAATCCCTTTGTAATGGATTTAGACAGAATTTTTGTTTGTTCATTAGAACTTATAAGGATGCTATTCTGTGCAAGAATCTCTTGAATTAAGTAAGGAAACATAAGCAAGTAATAATCAGAATGATATGAACCAATCTATACAATTGATCTATAGGCTAGCAAACCCAAGTTAATTGGTCGATTGGTGCGTAAACAGTATAGAATTTTCAACTCTGTCTTCTCAAACTTGATTTTGCTAGGAAAAAGGAAGACAATTGAACTGAACTATCTTATGAATCACTCGATATTTCTTTCTAAGGTATTGCTGGTCTATACTATCTTTTGGTTTCCAAACAATGTCTATTCTACCAGTCAATTCCTGCATCACTTCAGCCATATTAAATTCTTCATTTAATGCATGTAAACTACCTATTGGAATGTCCAGGAAAGTGTTTATAACATTCAGAGAGAGCTTAAAAAACTTTCCTCTACAATTAACTTTGTGATAAAAGCTTTTAGGATCATCAATGGCAGTAGTAATATTTGCATAGAATCTTGAATTAAAGCCTTCACAGGGGGTAGAAAGTTTGTTACCATACGAGTCCAGTAAATAGACGCAATCATCTCACTCAGGCCATAAGTGTCAAAATCTGACAGTTTCACCAGCCTTTCTATCTGAAGTTTCCTCTTTGAAGTGTGTTTCTCAAACTTCTGTTTGATAGCTGCCATGAGGAATTTGTTATACTTCGGCTTGATTTTGTCCTTTATCTTCTTTACTGGAACAAGCTCATCTTCGCTTATGGCGGGATCAATTGCGATCTTTGCATGTACTTGTTATGTTAGAGACGATAGTACACTGTTGCTCTTGTTATAACTGGAGTTGCTATGAGATGATGAAGAACTGACTATCTTTATTGAGTCGGATGCGGTCGCCATGGTTAGGGTTACTGGTCTACAAAAAATTTCTAGAACAGGAAGAGAGAAGCAATACACGGGACAGGGAAGAAACTATAGTTGGAGTATGGTATGAATAGGAGAAGCCCAAAAACTATTCATAATATACTAGGTCGGATTTAAAATAATTTTGTTTTTAACAAAATTTAATGATAATTCTATTTCCAAAACTGTTTCAAAATTGACATTAATAGACACATATTCAAATTTAATTCCCATTTGAATAAGGAATTGTAAAAGTATTATGATTTCTGCCACTGAAACTTCTCCCTCTCAATTCAATAATGCTGACATAGGATTTTTGACACATGGACACACAAGAAACTTAAATCTTGGATAGGCACAAAGAGCATCGGGTCTTAAGAAAAACGTAACAGCAAACAATTAACAATAACATACCAACAGCATTTGAATATAATGTGAATCATTCTAAGAATGCATATTTTAAGCTGATTATTTACCTTAATTAATTTTATCACTTAATCCAATTGAGTGATCAACTTGAGCATGCTTCTTACACACACAAAAGTTAGTCTCAATGTGAATTTTATAAATAATTATAGTAGCTTTCACACATGTACAGAGGTAGCCCTTTTCCATTTGAGTGGGTGACTTCACCATATTTCCTAGATACAATGAAGTTACTCTCAATGGATGGCTTTCACACATCATATATTAGTAGCCCTCTCTGTATATTTCATTTTTAAACCAATATCTTATCATTCACGCAATTTTTATATCACAGCTCACACATGCTTAATTAGAAGAAAACTTATGATATTACAATTATAAATAACATAACTGCACACAGTGTTCATTCAGATAACTAACAGATGCCTAAGGCTTTTCTTATATTTTCAAATCTTATTGTATCCAATGACTTAGTGAACAAGTCAGCCAATTGTCTATCGGTGGAAATGTTCAATGTGTATCACCTTAGACTCTACTAGTTCCCTTATAAAATGATATCTTATGTCAATATGTTTTGTCCTAGAATACTGAACAAGATTTTTGAAAATATTTATAGCACTACTATTGTCACAAAACATAGTTATGGGCTTTTGTTCAATGCCATAGTCACTCAACATTTGCTTCATCTATAATAGTTGTGTGCAACAACTTCCTGCTGTTATGTATTCGGCTTCAATAGTAGACAAAGAAATATAATTCTTTTTTTGTTGTGCCATAAAACCAATTTAGTACCAAGATAAAAATATCCTCCCAAGGTACTTTTTCTGTCACGTGCATTCCTGCCCAATCAGCATTATTAAACCCTGCAAGATAATCATTTGTATATTTAGAAAACCATATTCCATAATCATGTGTACCATAAACATACCTAATGATTCTTTTAGCTGCTGCAAGATTTGATTATTTAGGTTTTGCTTGAAATCTTGCACACAATCCTACACTAAAGCACAAGTCTGGTCTACTTGCTATGAGGTATAGCACGCTGCCAATAATACTTCTGTACAAACTTGCATCAACATCTTTACCTGCATTGTCTTTTGAAAGTTTTAGATTAGTATTGATAGGAGTTTTCATTGGTTTTGCATTTTCAAACCCAAATTTCTTTACAAGATTTTTTGCATATTTTGATTGAGATATGAATATCTCATCATTCATTTGTTTAACCTGTAATCCAAGAAAGAAATTTAATTCTCCTACCATGCTCATCTCAAACTCTTCTTGCATCAACTTAACAAACTCATTAGTTTTGCTTTTGTTAGTAGATCCGAAAACAATGTCATCAACATATATTTGTGCAATAATAAAATAATTAGATGCATGTTTGATAAACAAAGTCTTATCATTACTGCCTCTTTTATAACCTCTGTTGATCAAAAAGTTTGTCAACCTTTCATACCAACTTCTAGGAGCTTGTTTCAAACCATACAAAGCTTTGTGCAATTTGTACACAAAATCAGGATGTTTAGGATCTTCAAATCCTTTAGATTGTTCAACAAAGACTTCTCATTGAGATAACCATTTAAAAATGCTGTTTTAACATCCATCACAACTTAAAATCAAGCAAACAAGCAATTGTAAGTAGTAATCTGATTGACTCAATGCTAGCTATTGGTGCAAAGGTTTCGTCAAAGTCTATGCCTTCTACTTATGTGTAACCTTGTGCAACTAGCCTAGCCTTGTTTCTTACTACTTGTCCACTTTCATCAGTTTTATTTTTGAATATCCATTTAGTTCCAATAACATTTGCATTTTTTGGCCTAGGAACTAATTCCCATACTTCATTCCTTTTAAACTGATTAAGTTCATCTTACATGGCTTGAATCCAAACATCTTCTTTTAAGGCTTCTTTCATATTTTTTAGTTCAATTAAAGAAACATAACATGCAAACCTTACCTGATTTCTTACCTTGCTCCGAGTCTTCATCATACCATCTAGTGTTCCAATGATAGAGCTTGTTGGATGTGCCTTCTCAATCCATGTGGGTGGATCTTTCTTTTCATCTTCATTCCTGATTGAATTTTTGTTCAAATCTGAGTTGTCAGATGTTATTGTTACTTCGGGTGTAACAGCAGCTGTTTCTTCTTTCATAATAGAATCTTCTTTATTGTTGTTGTCTGAATCTGTCTTCTCAGTATCATCTGTAAAGCTAGTTATGCTTTCCTCTTGTGAGTACTTTGCATAATCATCTAGATCATCAAATACTAAGCTTGCAGATTCTATGACTGCCTCAGTTTTCAAATTGTAAACTCGAAATGTTTTGCTATTTTGAGCATATTCCACAAAGACTTCTTCATCACTTCCCAAGTCTAATTTTTCTAACTGCTCTCTATCATTTAAGATGTAACACCTACATCCAAAAACATGAAAATATTTCAAATTCAGTTTTTTACCTTTCAAAATTTCATAAGCTGTCTGGTTAGTGCCAGGTCTAAGAAAAACTCTATTTGAAATATAACAAGCAGTGCTTATTGCTTCAGCTCATAGCCTTTTGGTCAACTTTTTGCTATTGAGTATCACTCTAGCCATCTCTTGAAGAGTTCTATTCTTCTTTTCCACAATATCATTCTGTTCAGGGGTTTTAAGGGCTGAAAATTCATGATCAATGCCATGATATTTGCAGAAGTCAGCATAGCTAATATTCTCAAATTCCTTGCCATGATTATTTCTTATTCTCACAATCTTGCCAATGTTCCTGTTTTGCTCATTTTCAAGCTTAACACAAAGATTCCTGAAAGCTTCAAAAGTGTCAGTTTTTTCTTTAATGAAATCAACCCAAGTATATCTAGAAAAATCATCCATACAAACAAATATGTATCTTTTACCTGTAATGCTTTCAATTTGCATAGGACCCATAAGATCCATGTGAAGCAAATCAAGTATTTTGGATGTGCTAAGATATGGATTTGACTTGTGTGAACTTCTAATTTGTTTTCCTATTTGACACGGTCCACAAATTCTATTAACTTTGTCATCAAGTTTAGGAACTCCTTTTACAGCACCTAACTTAGTTAATCTAACTAAGTCCTTGTAATTTAAGTGTCCTAATTTTTGATGCCACAATTCTAAATCCGAAATCCTAGCATGAAAGACAATCTTTACCAAATAACAATTATCCAAAGATCTATTACCTTCTAGAGTGCATTTACCAAAATTATCTAAGATCATTTATTTGTTTTGTGTGAAATTAACAATATACTTGTCATCACAAATCTAACTAATACTAATAAGATTAGCTTTCAAACCTTCAACGAGCAAGACATTTTGAAAATTAGGTAGGGCTTTGACATTTAAAGTGCTTTTACTAATGATCTTACTCTTTGTCCTATCTCCATAGGCGACATTACCATCCCTGCATGCTTTAAAATCTGTTAAAAACTGTTTGTTTCTAGTTATATGCCTGGAACAACCACTATTAAAATACCAAAAATCGTTAGATGATTGGTTAAGAGCAGTAAGAGCAACATGACATACTGTCTTGTCTTTCTTAACCCACTGCTATTGTGGTTTTGGTAACAGTTTGAACTGTTTTGATTTCTTATGCAAAAGATTCAATATTTTAAAGCATCTTGGCCTAATATGTCCCTTTTTATCACAAAAATAACAGGTTGAAACAAATTTCTTTACCTTTTCAGGACTGGATTTGAAAGAACTCAGTGGAGAGACAAATGTCTCACTGCTCTTGGAATCAAGGCTTGACTTTAAAGAGTTAAGTTCCGAATTCTTATATGATGTTGAAGCTTTCACAAAAACTATTTTTGAAGAGATGCAACATTACCTTCTATATACCCCAATCCGTGTTTGTTGGAGTTTTCTTTTCCAAGACTTAAGATTTGATCAAGTTTTGCTGCTCTAATTTTGAGTTGATTAACACACCTCTTGCTTTCAACTAGTTCTGTTGTGATTTTCTCAATATGTGTTGTTTTGTCTGTCAAAATAGTCTCCAATTCTGAGATATGATTTTAAGTATAGGATTTTTCACATTCCAGTACCTCAGTCTTGCTCTTCAAGATTTTGATTTCTTCCTTCTGATTCAACCATTCACCATAGAGAGTGTTGTATGTCTCTTGCAACTCTTCATAGTATTATGATCCATCTTCTTCATCAGAATGATCAACACTAGTTCTGCAATTTTCTGTTATGTCAGACATAACAGCTTTCCCTTTATCCGCTGCAGATGCAGTAAACGCAACAAAATTGCTCATGCAATCTTGATCTTCTAACTCTGATTCTGATTCATCACTCCATGTTACTATCAGTCCTTTGTTCTTCTTCTTGAGATTATGACACTCAGATTGAATATGCCCATAACCAGAACATTCATGGCACTGAATCTATCCTTTCTTTTTAGGTTGTTTTGGCTTCTTCTTATCATTTTCCTTGCTGAACTTTCTGAATTTTTCTTCACTTGAGTTTGATGGATTTCTTTGATTCTTTTTTTTTTTTAATTTCTTTTCATGAACTTGACATAATTTCTTGTTAGAAAAGCGATTTGTTTAGAATCAGTTTCATCAAGCTCATCATTACTTTCATCATCAGATTTTTCAGTTTTCACATTAAATGCAATGCTTTGTCCTTTTTACTTCCTAGTACTTTGATTAATTTCAAAGTTTTGGAGAATGTCTATCAGTTCATCAACCCTTGTCTCATCAATGTTTTTAAGTTCCTCAATGACTGAAATTTTAGGTTGAAATTTATCTGGAACAGACCTAATTATCTTGCTAACAATTTCTACATTAGTGAAAGTTTTGCTAAGCATGTGTGCTGAATTTGTAATGTGACATATCTTAGAGTAAAACTCAGATATTGACTCATCCTCATGCATCATCAGATTTTCAAGTTGAGAATTTAATCTCATCAATTTAGATCTTTTAACAAATGCAGTATCTTCATGTTTTACCTCAAGTATGTCACATGCTTCTTTGGCCACTTTGCACCTTGAAATCTGTCCAAAGTTGTTTAAGTCCACTGTAGCAAAGATTGCATTAAGAGCTTTTGAATTCCAGTTGGAGCATCGATATTCTTCATCAGTCCATTCATCCTCGGGTTTAGGTTCGGAATCACCAAAAGCATTCAACTTTGTTGGCGGTGTCCATCCTTTAAGTACACTAGTCAATGCCCTGTCGTCAAGAGATTTGATATACATTTTTATTCTTACCTTTCAATATAAATAATTACTATCATCAAGGATAGGTGGTTGTGTTCCGGATCCTCTATTGCGAATAAACTCTATCCTTCCAGATCAACGTGATTGTTTTCGTCACTTGTCTATCAGTGAACTTGTCTGATACCAATTTAGAGTTCTGAAAGTATGCAGTTATAAGTAATATACCAGTAAATTGTAAAGTAAATCGGTATAGGAGGATTTTTACATGATTCGGTTATAAAACCTAGGTCCACAGACAGCTATAGAGCTGCAATTCACTGTCTTGTTTGTATAATCTTTAGGACCTTTTACTGTGCTGACTTACCCTCCACTACAAGAAAAATGGGCTATGGCAACGCGCATTTCGTGTTACTAAAACCTTTTCGCAACATGCAGACGCATGTTACCGTTCTTGCTGCTGTGGAAAGTCCTTCACTTTTAGCAACGCGCACATGCATGTTGCGAAAAATGATTTTGCACGTTGCAGAATATCTTTTGGCAACATGCATTACATGTTGCTAAAAGACAGACCAAAAGAGTTTCAGCAACATGCATTGCGCGTTGCTGTAGACATCAATGGCAACGCACATTGCGGGTTACAAAAAGATTAGAAGTAGTATAATTTCAACAACATGCACTGAGCGTTGCTGTAGACCTCAATGACAACACATATTGCACGTTGCGAAAAGACCAAAAATATATAGTTTCAGCAACATTCAATGCACGTTGCTATAGAATTAAGCATGTGAGTTTTAGCAACATGCGCATGTTGCCATTTACTTGTTGTAGAAATATATTGTATTTATAATCAAATACCCTTTTTATTAATATATATTACCTGCTTATTTTTAATTATACAAATTGGTATATAAATTATCTCAGAACACATAATATATAATAAATGTACAAATTTTGTATTATGTTAATATTATAATATTATTAAAAATACGGGTACTTATAATTAATATGTAATACAATTCTCAATGACTTAAAGAAAATGAAATCAAGTAAAACATACTTAAAAGCACAAATTTATGCATAAGCAACAAAATCATCATCTTCTTTTAGCATCTTGATTGATGAACTTTCCAAACAAACACAACCAAAGCCTACTCAAGCAACTTCAAAATGTTACATAAGCAATGGGCATTACAATATTCTGGAACAGTTTTCTGAATTTACAGTTCAACCCTTGCTGCTGGACAGTTACAGAATTTAGCATTATCACCCCTACAGAAAATAGAAAAAGAAATCAACATTTAATCATTTAGATTCATAAATAAGTTTATATAATCACGGCATGAAAATTCCAAAAATCAACAAAGGCTTTTGAGAACAGAAATCACTTCTGAGTACACTATATGCTTTGGAACTTTGTAGATGCAAGCTCGATGGAACTCACCAAGAACAAGATCCATAACATGTGGGACCTGATTCACAGATTATTGACATAATCACATAATCATAATAATATTGAATATACTTTAAAATACGAAATCAACATGAACATTCTGAATATATTTTGTGACCCGGTTTGACTCCGTTTCCCTACATTCTTGACCTTATATCCTATGATTGTTTAAATCACTCTCTAGATATGGCCCACTGCAGGGCTAACCAATTCAATGATCATAGAAATTTACTTGATATATGTAAAAATGAGTAAGTTTTTAGGAACCTCCCATGAAATGGAGGAACATCTAACCCGCTAACAAGGGTATTATCTTTAATGATTTATCATACACTCGTTTTGTATTAGAAAAAAGAGAAAAAAAAACAAAGAAAATTTACACTTTTTATGTTAAAAAAGGAAATAAACTAAACATACTATACCTGTGATGTAACCAAACCAATGACTTAACCACATGCAAAAGCGGCATTATCAGGGCTCTCACAATGGGAGACAACCTGTAATATTAAAATTAGTAATAATATCAGAACAAATTTAATACTTCCCATGACCTATTAATAGAAAAAATTTGCAAATAGAAACTAATAGTTTGAATGACTGATTACCATCTTCGCAACAACTGCAATGCTGATGGATTGAGGACAAAGAGGATTGTTGAAAATCTTAATGATTTCAGTTGCTTTTGTTCTGCAAAAAGTATATAAGTTTTACTAAACTTAATGTATACACATGTCTAAGAACTCCAAAGTAAATAACAAATTAGCACCCATCTTACTTGACATTGTCTTTTGTCCCCCTTATCAGCTTGGAAATATGCCTTTCATGGCTACTGAAATCCTAAAAATAACTTACAAATAAATAATTGAAACAGAATTTAATCCAGATCCATGGAAAGGTCCAAAGAAAATCCTAGGACCTAGAATTAAAGCTTTCAAAATTTGATATGTATTTACATAGCAATACCTGATTTGAGCTCAGAGTCAATGATTGGTTTTTTTATCATACTCTTTTAAGATTCTGTAGTCTTTTCCGCTCCATATTTAGTGCAATTTCTGTAGCTCTGAGTTCGTTACCTTCCATCATTAGATGAGGGAGAATCTTAAATGAAAATGAGGGAAAATTAGATGAAAATCTAAGGAAAACATCCACTTGGCACAAGTATTAAAAGAAAATTTTAACACATGCAACACAGAGAGAGAGAGAGAGAGAGAGAGAGAGAAAGAGAGAGTGAAAGGATAGTTATGAGAAAATTATTAGAAAGATGAAGTACCCACTGATTGTGATATCTTTGTTCTGTCAGATTTATCTCCCTTGGATTGAGCATTCATAATCACAGAACTGCCTTCCATTTGGTTTCCTGGGGTTTCATCTTGAGACACTCCATCAGTAATCCTTTTAGAAGTTTCAGCAGCTTCCTTTTCAGCAACTTCTTTTGCTCTTCTCTCAGCTTCTGCAGCTCTTTTTGCTTCCTGAGCTCTAAGTTTAGCCTGCATCCAAGACACATATCTGTATAATTTTTTTTTTCTACCATATATTCCTAAATAGTATCTACATTAAATTTTACTGGATCTACTTTGCCAAAGAGATCAGAGGAAACAATAAAAGGGCAGAAACAGGCCAGCATGCTCATTACAGGTCCTATAAGAGAGACACAATTGACTGAGACATGAGACAATATTATAAGCAAATATAATATCACATAAATATCCAAAAACACAATATATTTTTCAGTTAGCGGGTTTATGGGACTGCATAAATGCATTTAACTGAAGTAAAATATATGTAAATTGGGTTGGAGATTTGGTGATAACCAAGTTTGCAAAGTCATTAAAGAAGCATTTACCGAAAAGAAAAATGTGATATAATCTATAGCAGATGAAAGCATACATACCCGAGAGAAAGCCATTGCCTTGTAAACCGAAAACTAATAATATAACTCGTTAACCACACAAAAAAGTTACCAATAGCAATAATATCTAACTGCAGCCAAATGAAAACTGTAACTCTAAATTTTTAATAAATTAGTATGTTGATAAGCCAAATCAACAGACCTCTGCCTCTGCTTTAGCTATCTCTTGGCGTAGTTTTTCTTCTTGAAGTGCCCTTTCCTTTCGCCTGGCCTCTTCATAAGCTGCATCGCGTCTTATTTTCTTTTCTTCTATTTGTGATTTGAGTTCATGGTCCCGCTGGATAGTAGTCAAATGATCATCAAATGCTTCTGCACTATAGTATTTTGGGGATAAAATGTCAGATAGCAAGTCCCGAATTTCAAGTGATTTTTAAATATTAATGCGGTATCTCACTTCTTATCTCGGCATCAAAGACACATAGCTATCAATCATGACAGCCATGCTCTCTGCTCCTCCGTGTCTGCTTGTCCTCGAACAGAGAGAGTGACACAGAAGTGCTGTGTTGTAAGTAAGGATGGCCGAAGTTGGGAAGGCTGGGCTGGGCTGCCAGATTTGCGGAGGCGTGTTGGCCACGGAGGTGCTGCGAGTAAGGATGGCCAAAGACTGTCAATGGTGGAGTGGAGACCAGATAGGCGAGAGTTGATGAGCGATGACGGTGAAGATGGTGGAGACGAGGCGATTGACTTAGGGATTTTAGGATTAATACATTTACGAGACTTTGGGC
Organism: Boswellia sacra; assembly: GCA_013180625.2. NCBI lineage: Eukaryota > Viridiplantae > Streptophyta > Magnoliopsida > Sapindales > Burseraceae > Boswellia > Boswellia sacra. The sequence goes on from SNVD02013307.1 coordinate 63,104, forward strand.
TGAATAACTATGCTTTTCATTATTTAGCCTAGTAAATTTTCAGGATATCCTACTGTATTAAACTTTATCCCTATCACCCCTATAAACTTTTATAAATTAATTTTTTTTTCATATACACCCTTATATTATGTGAGGCGGGGCGATGGAGGTGGCGGTGGCGAGAAAACAATCACGAAAGTGACTGTATGGAATGCAATAAAAATTAATTTGGGAAAGCTATTTTCATTTGTTTTAATAAACTCTTATTTTATTAAGCTAAAAAGACGTCGTTTCCTTGTAATTTAAAAAAAGAAAGGAAACGATAAAAACGACATCATTTAAGATACTTTGTCATTCTAATATTTAAACTAAATATTTATCTAACTATATTAATCATAAGATAACATTATTTAAATAAAATTATAATCACATTTCTTTAATTTCTTAACATTTATTTAAATAAATAAATGTTAGAAATCACTATAGTTTTAAATAATTTTAAAATTTCAATAATTTCATCTATTTTAAGTTCTTAAAATTTTTAATGTTCAAAAAATTTAATTTTAATGAGCTAAAAATAAAATAAAAAATTAATTAAAAATTATAATAAGACATTTCGCAACGTGCAGATACGCACGTTGCTAAATTTAATAGTTTTGGCAACGTGCATTCTCTGCGCGTTGCGAAATGATACTTTTCGCAACGTGCATTGCTTGCACGTTGCTAAAAGTGAATTTCAGCATTCTTTCGCAGCACACAAAAATTGCGCATTGCGAAAAGCAACATTTAGCAACGTGCATAAGCGCGCGTTGCGAAAGCTCTGTTGTCATAGCCTATTTTTCTTGTAGTGCTCACACACTGACCTAATCTTTGATAAACAAAATCTCGCTAAGATCTTAAACTCTAGTGACACTGCCCACTCTCTGTCACAGATAACTTAACAACACACTGTTAAGTTATACATAACACATGAAGTCTGACATTGAATTACATAAACACATAACCTGTAAGTTATCCCAATTGTCTACTAACTCTCACAGACTCAATCAACAACTCATGTACGATTTTTACCACTCATACATGAATAAAAAAAACTCAAAGAATCAAATTAAAGAAGCATCGCAATTTACGTTGAAGCTCTTTTATCAAATCATGGAATGCCAAAATCAAGACTCTCTCAAAACACAACCAAATCAACTAACCCGCCAATCTGTCTCACCCTTTATGTATAAGTAACACCGTATATATATTGAGAGGTCTGATCGAAATCTCCTAGAAATCCTGTAAAAATCTCACTCAAAATCACATTAGGATTAGGAAAAATAAGATAGGAAGTGTTATAATTAAACTCCTAAAGGAATTTGGATCCAACTAAATATTCTCCTATTTTAATTAGAATACAAGAAACAGTATTTTAATCTAAGGAGATATTTATTGTAAACTAAATACTTCCTATAATAATCATATAGAAACAGTAAAAGTGGAATCAAAATACTATTATAGTTTTATCACAAGTTAAACAAAAATCAACATGTGCATGGCACATGCAAGTGTCACACGTTGACACCAACAAAGAACACACATTATTAGGCATAATGCATAATTGGATACAAACATGCATTCTCCTAAGTGAACTAGGATAATATATTAATGTCCTAATGTAATGTCCAAATGCATTATTCCTATTAGACTAGTATTCTAATTTAATCATCCTACTTCTATTAGGATTCTCCTATTTAAAGCTGTTTTGTTTTAGACAACAAAGTGAACAGGAAATATAATATTACTAGGAATCAAATTAAACTAATATTTTCCTTCATTATATGCCAAACAAGTTGGTTACGTATGTTAGGCATGCATGTGGACCCAACAATCTCTTCCTTTGGCACCCTGTGAGGAAAATAAAATCTGCGTCTATGTTTCTCAAACCTAAATCAGAGCAAACAAACATGCTATACTGACAATTGTTATATAAAAGAAAACCATCAAGTTTAAGATAACAAGAAGTCAGTAAATAGTTTAATATCAAAAACTTACACAAATTCCTAATGATTTATGAATATCAGAGCGGAAACTTCGAAAACCATAATGTATATCAGAAAAACTATGTCAAAGCAGCAATATTTATTAGTCACAAAGGTTTTTGAGAAGTAAAAAGTCAGAGCAAGATACAAACTCGAGCAATAAGCAATAAACAAACAATAACTAACCGTCTACGATATTACAAATAACAGTTATCAAAGCTAATTAACCTGTCGGGAAGTATCAGATCATTAATTTCGTTAATTAAAACAAAATTAACTAATGGTAGCTAGGGTCACGGTTGATAGTTGAGCAAACTTAAAGGTCATCTCCATTTAGATCATAATTCAGGGTCATTGGTAATATTTGCCCTTTTAAATTCTTAGCACTTTTACATTATCTTCCTATAAATATTCTTCCTAAGTGAACTCAAAAATATTGTATGCTAAAGCTAATAAACTCTAACTTGACATAATACACAAGTGTGATTATATGAACCCTTAAAGATACACTTCACACCTCATGTTTTAATTACACCCTAATTTTGCTATTTTAAAGTTAAAATGGTTAGGCAACCATTTTTATAATTCTAAAAGATTTATTTCTCTAATTTAAATTAGTGTTTATACTTAATTTAATGAAAAAACATTTGAAAAGATTTTATTTGAAATTGGTTAGAAAAATTATTTGCATAGATACATATTTTCATCGACAACTCGTGTAGATCCATAATAATTTTTATTTTAAAAAAATCATAATACAGTTTCATCTAATGAAAATATCAATCTATTAATAAATTATATTGGTTATATGCATTATTGTCCTAGACAATACTGTTAGTAGTCATATTTTATCTAGTCTTGTCTAGCCTATTGTGTTTGTGTAAATGATGATAAATGTAAACACGAGACACATGCATGGAATATTGGAATTCAATATTGAATTAATAGATTTATGACAGGTATGTTTATCTGAAGTATTCTGTAAGTTATCTGAGGCCTGAGCAAAACATTGACTAAATTTTGTCCAATTCTGGGACCACCAACACCTCATTCACTTGGAATTGAAAGACTGACCTGTTATGCATAGAAAGAAAGTTCAAAGAATTGAAGTTGTATTGGAGATAATGATGCCAGAATTAACTGGGAATTTGCTTGTAGAATTTTTTTTCCCGACATATTGGTTATTTCTTTACGTTGCAGTTACTAGACTTTCTCAAAATATCTTTGGACAAGGAAATTACTCCGCCTGGTGAGTATCAGAACACTTATGGGAGTGATTTAAAAATTCTTCTCGGCATCTCATGACAATAGTTTTATATTTTGTGACAGAAATAAGAATGGAAAGCCTTCAATTCGTCAGCTTTCTCTGCTCTTTGATAATTTATCAATCATGGAGTTGTCATTGGCGGCTGATACGATAACTCCAGAACAATTTATCAGAGCTGGTGAGACATTAATTTCCATCCCCCAAACCTTTGAGCAAGGCTTCTTCTCTCCAGGAAACTCACAAAAAAGGTACCTGGGAATATGGTACAAGATTCTTTGACAAAGAGTTGTATGGGTCGCTAATAAAGAACATGCGATTGCTGATAGGGACGGAGTTTTAACCGTGAGCAACAATGGAAATCTACTACTTCTCAACCAGAGTGAGAGCAGTATCTAGTGCATGAGGTCTAAAATGAAGAATTTATCATATCTCACATTACTAGTGCATAAGTTTCCGGATTATGTATTAGTTATAAGCCTTGAATTATTTCAAAAGCAGACATATTTAGGTAAAGGATATGATTGAAATGAAGCGAAAAAAGTCCCTTAAAATTTATATGGTACTAATGGTTGAACAATTTCTACCGGCTTAGTACATGAGAAAGGAAACCACAGGACTACCCGACCAATTCTTTTGTGATTTTAGTGTAAAATGCCAAACTGACTCGCTTTAATTATTAATTATTCCTAAGCCTCAATAATATTAATTTAAATTAAAAATTAAAAGCCCAAGATTATAAAAATCCTAGCAATTAATTAAAAAAAATAAAAAAAGGTCAAAGTGATATCTTTTCCTCATTCAATATGTCAAAACCTAATTTCATAAAGTCAAACAAAAGTAAGTAAGAGTGGGGTCATGGTTGATATTTGAACAAACTTCACGATCACGGATCATCTCAATTTAGATTTTAATCCAAGGTCATTGATAATATTTGCCCTTTAAATTTTGTCGCTTTTACAATTTCCTCTTATTAGCATTCTTCGTAAGCGGACTCCAAAATATTTTACCAATGATATTGTAGTCTTTATTAATTATTCTTCCAATTTCATCCAATAAAAATATCAATCTATTAATAAATTATAGTGGTTACATGCATTATTCATACTTTATCTAGTCTTGTTTAGCCTAGTCTAACCTATTGTGTATGAGTAAATGATGATAAAGGTAGACACGACACATGTGCATGGAATATTGGAATTCAATTATTAATAGATTTACAGATAGGTTATTTTCAAAGCCTTACTACATGACATCAAGAAAATGAATGAGGTAGCGGACTGTGCAGGACATTGACTAAATTGTATACAATTTTGGGACCACAAAACACCATATTCACATGGAATGGAAAGACTAACCTGTTATATATGGAAAGAAAGTTCAAAGGATTGAAGTCGTAGGAGATAATGATTGATGAGGTGACATAATCAGAAGAAGACTTCTTTTTCAACTTGAATATCCGTCTAAAATTATCATCTCTTTCTCGGCATATTTGATTTAACTGGGAATTCGCCTGCAGATTCTTGCTTAGCGAATTGACCTGGCCCTTTCCTTCTCATGGATGAAACAAAGAACTAAGCGAAAAAAACCACTTATTCGAACTTTTCACGATTCTTTAGTCCTATTTCTCTTATGGCGGCCAATTTTTGTTCATTATATATCCTTTCATAGTATTTCACTTTTCTCTTTTCTTTTCTTAACTCCGACACATTAGTTATTTTTTTTACCTTGCAATTATTAGACTTCCTCAAAATTTCTTTGAATAAGGGACCTACTCTGCCTTTTAAGTATGAGAAAACTTATTGGGTAGATTAAAAAAAAATCTTCTTCTGCATTATGAAAACAGTTTTATATTTTCTAGCAGAAATAAGAATGAAGAGCCTTCAATTAGTCAACTTTCTCTGCTCTTTGATCGTTTTATTAATCATGGAGTTGTCGTTGGCAGCTGATATGATAACTCCGGGTCAATCAATGAGAGATGGTGAGACATTAGTTTCCATCCACCAAACCTTTGAGCTAGGCTTCTTCTCTCCAGGAAACTCACACAATAGGTACCTGGGAATATGGTACAAGATTAGTCCTCAGAGAGTTGTATGGGTCGCAAATAGAGAACGTCCGCTTGCTGATAAGCACGGAGTTTTAATTTTGAGCGACAATGGAAATCTTGTGCTTCACGACAAGAATAAGAGCATGATGAGCTCATGCATGACATGCATGAGTTCTAGAATTCTGCTGAGCTCATGCATGACATGCATGGCTTCCAGAATCCCTCCCATGTGAATGCATTGAGAGTCAAATTAGTTAGGCACCTCCAATTTTGAAAATCAAAGGAAGTAGCCAAATTTGATTTGAATTTGTATGCAGAATTTTCCCTATAAATATGGGACGAATTCTGCCTTGTTTAAGCATCAGAGAGATTCCAGAGAGAGTCCAGAGTCTAAACCAGAGAGTTTAGGATTGAGAGAGAGAGCCAGGAGAGCTCCAGGAAATTTAGGGGAGTTTTTTGTATAATTCTTGTACATTAATTTTCTCTGTTAATACAAGTAATTTTTCTCCCAAATTCTGTTCTGAGTTGATCATTACATCCCAACAAGTGGTATCAGAGCCTCGTTGAGCTCCTGGAACGTCAGAACAGAGAGGAAAAATTCAGAGAAAATTTGTCCCCTGTTTCTGGAAAATTTCGATTTTTTGGAAAGTCATCGAATTTCGAATTTGAAGTGTCCAGTGTGTTCGTGACGTTGTCCTGATCATTCTGCAATTTTTCGGCGACCGATCCGACGTCCAGAGAAGCCGCACGCGCCTCCGACCTGGTCTGCGAGTGGGCGTCACTCGCCCCACGCGCTGCACGCGCCATTCCAAGGAAGAAAACGACCACGTCAGCGCACTTTTCGCCACGTCAGCCGTCCACGGCAGCAGGTCGCCGCGGTAGCAAAGCCACGTCAGCGTGCCACGTGTCGCCACGTCAGCATAGTGGACCCCACCTGCCACGTCAGCAAAATATTGGAAATTTATATTTTGGCCCCTGTATTTCTGGGTAATTACATTTTGACCCCTGTATTTATGAAACTTACATTTCAGTCCTTAGAAAATATCAGTTTGGCCCCTGTAATTCTGATAAATACACTGTGCCCCTTTTTTTAGTTTCTGAAATTTCAGTTTAGCCCTTAAGAAATTTCAGTTTAGTCCTTAAAGTTTCCAAGCTTAGTATTTATTGTATAAAAAGAATTTTTGAGCCCCGGAAGAGGCTATTCCACCTAATTTGACCGTTCCGGACGTAACGGTGGGCTCGGATTTTTGAAATTCAACTTCCATTTTAGTGAATTAATTATTCTAAAATGGAAGAATCATCCGGAGCCATGATAAAATTGACTGCTACAAATTACACACTATGGAGGCCCAGGATGGAGGATCTCCTTAGTTGTAAGGATCTATATGACCCTATAGAATTTGAAGGGCAGAGACCTGAGACAGAAAAAGAGGCAGAGTGGAAGAAAATTAACAGAAAATGCATCGGTCAGATCAGACAATGGATCGATCATAGTGTCTTCCACCATGTAGCCAAAGAAACAGATGCATATACTCTATGGAAAAAATTAGAGAGTATGTATAAAGCCAAGTCAGCACAGAACAAAGCCATCCTGATGAGACGGCTTGTGAACTTGAAGTTGCGGAGCGGAACTCCTGTAGCAGAACATACAAGTGAGTTCCAGAAGTGAATCAGTTGATAGCAGTCGAGTTACAGCTTGGAGACGAAGAACAAGCACTTCTACTTCTCAGCTCCCTTCCAGATTCATGGGAGACGTTAGTGGTCTCCATCAGTAATTCAGCACCCGGAGGCAGACTTACCCTATCAATGGTTAAGGATGCCTTAATGAACGAGGAGGCAAGAAGAAAAGATGCAGGCGCCAGTCAAGATGAAGCCTACATCACAGAGAATCGAGGAAGACAGTCTCGAGGTGAAGACTGGAGAAGAGGTAGAAGCAAAAGCAGAGGCAGATCAAGGGGCAGGTCATCAGATGGGCGGAGACCCACATACAAGTGCTACAACTGTGGCAAAGAGGGACATTTGAAGAGAAATTGTCGCAGTCTTCGGAAGCAGAATCAGGAGAGTTCACAGGCACAAAGCAACGAAGAACCACGAGTTACAGTGGTAGAAGATGTAACCATCTGTGCAGAAGAGACGTGCTTCCACACAGCAGACCAAGGAGTAGAATGGGTAATTGACACAGCAGCTTCCTGCCACGTCACTCCTTGCAGAGAGATCTTTACCACGTACAAAGCAGGAGACTTTGGGATAGTGAAGATGGGAAACAACAGCACCGCCAAAATCATGGGAATTGGTGATATTCAATTCCAAACGAACGTCGGATGTAAAATAACTTTAAAGGATGTTCGTCATGTGCCAGATCTTCGACTCAACTTGCTCTCGGTAAAAGCCTTTGATCAGCAAGGTTATGAGAGCTGCTTCACCAACGGTACATGAAAGATGTTGAAAGGGGTCATGGTGGTTGCTCGAGGTAAATTAAGTGACAATCTTTACAAGACTCATGTAAAGATAAACGGAGAGAGCCTTCATGTAGCAGAGCACATGATACCTCTAGATTTGTGGCATAAAAGGCTCGGTCACATGGGTGAAAAGGGTTTATCAACCCTTCAGAAAAAGAAGCTGATCACTGTTTCCAAGGATGCAGCGTCTCATCCTTGCGACTATTGTTTGTACGGGAAACAACGGAGGGTATCATTCAGCTCCTCATCAGTGAAGAAATCAAAGCTGTTGGAGCTAGTACACAGTGATGTATGCGGACCTCTTGAAGTCGAGTCCTTAGGTGGTAAAAGGTATTTCTTGACCTTTATTGATGATGCATCTCGGAAAGTGTGGGTTTATTTCCTCAGGACGAAGGATGAAGTTCTAGAGAAGTTCAAGGAGTTTCACGCCATGGTAGAACGTGAAACGGGTAAGAAATTAAAATGCCTTCGATCAAATAACGGAGGCGAGTATACCTCCAGAGAGTTTAATGCCTACTGTCGAAGATATGGCATTCGACATGAAAAGAACAGTCCCACGCACACCACAACACAATGGAGTGGCCGAGAGGATGAATCGAACCATCATGGAACGAGTCAGAAGCATGCTCAGATTGGCTAAGTTACCCAAGCCATTCTGGGGGAGGCAGTTCGCACCGCCTGTTACTTAATCAACAGAGCACCATCGGCACCACTGAACTTCGAGATTCCAGAAAAGGTATGGTCTAACAAAAAGCCCTCCTATAATCATTTGAAAGTGTTTGGTTGTTTAGCCTTCGTACATGTATCCAAGGAGCTCAGACAGAAGCTCGATGCAAGAACTGTTCCATGTATCTTCATCGGTTATGGAGATGAAGAATTCGGATACAGATTATGGGATCCCAAAGAAAAGAAAGTCATCCGGAGCAGAGATGTCGTATTTCACGAAGACCAAACATATGAAGACACTGAAAAGACAACAATATCTACAAATCCCACTAGTAGTGCCCCAGATATTGTTGCAGATTCTACCCCAACACCAAATGCTATAAGAAATGACGAGGTACCAGACGAAGTTCCAGAAGCAGATCAGGAGGAAGAAAATGAAGAGATTGCTGAGCCGGGGGAGCCACAATCACCTATAGAAGCTGCTGTACCTCCTGGAAATGAAGAACCTCAGCTACGACGATCTGAGCGAGGTCGGATTTCGTCGAGGAGATATCCGGAATCAGAGTACACACTGCTTACTGATGAGGGGGAGCCAGAAAGCTTTCATGAAGCTTTATCTCATCCAGACAAAGGACGATGGCTGCATGCAATGCAAGATGAGATGAATTCTCTAAAGAAGAACAAAACTTATGAACTGGTCGAACTCCCATACGGAAAGAAGGCACTAAAGAACAAATGGGTATTCAAGCTCAAGAAAGATGGAATAGGAAAGGTGATAAAGCACAAAGCCCGATTGGTGGTAAAAGGATTCCTTCAGAAGAAAGGAATTGACTTTGACGAAATCTTTTCACCGGTAGTAAAAATGTCCTCAATCCGCGTCATCCTCGGATTGACAGCAAGTCTTGATTTGGAGCTTGAACAGATGGATGTGAAGACAGCATTTCTTCATGGAGACTTGCATGAAGAAATCTACATGGAGCAGCCAGAAGGGTTCGAGGTTCAAGAAAAAGAACACCTCGTGTGCAAGCTCAAAAAGAGCTTGTATGGCCTCAAACAAGCACCAAGGCAATGGTACAAGAAGTTTGACTCCTTCATGGTGAGTCATGGGTACAAAAGAACCGCTGCAGACCAATGCGTCTACTTTCAGAAACTTCCAGGTGGAGACTTTGTTGTATTAATGTTATATGTGGACGACATGTTGATCGTCGGAAAAGATGCAACAAGAATAAAGCAGCTGAAGAATGAACTATCAAAAACCTTCGATATGAAGGATTTGGGACCAGCTCAGCAAATCTTGGGGATGCACATTGGTCGAGACAGGAAACAAAAGAAATTATGGCTGTCTCAAGAAAAATATGTTGAACGTGTGATCCAAATGTTCAACATGGATAGTGCTAAGCCAGTTAGTGTACCACTGGCTAATCATTTCAAGCTGAGCAAGAGATCATGTCCCTCATCCAAGAAAGAGATAGAGGACATGGCGTCGGTACCCTATTCTTCTGCTGTAGGAAGTTTGATGTATGCCATGGTGTGTACAAGGCCAGATATTGCTCATGCTGTCGGAGTCGTGAGTAGATTTCTTTCCAATCCAGGGAAAGAACATTGGGAGGCAGTCAAGTGGATTCTCAGATACCTTAAAGGTACATCGAAGATATGCTTGTGTTACGGGGAGCTGATCCAATCTTGGAAGGCTATACAGATTCAGATATGGCCGGAGATCCTGACAGTAGGAAATCTACATCAGGTTTTGTTTACACTTTTGCAGGGGGAGCTGTATCATGGTAGTCAAGACTACAGAAGTGTGTTGCGCTATCCACGACAGAGGCAGAATACATTACCGCAGCGGAAGCTGGAAAAGAAATGTTGTGGCTGAAGCGGTTTCTCCAAGAACTTGGGATTGAGCACAAGGAATACAAAGTACACTGTGACAGTCAAAGTGCTCTGGATTTGAGCAAGAACTCAGTGTACCATTCTCGAACGAAGCATATTGACATCCGCTATCATTGGATACGAGAGGTGATGGACAAGCAACTGTTGAAACTAGTGAAGATCCATACTAAAGAGAATCCAGCCGACATGTTAACAAAAGTGGTCACCATAGACAAGCTAGAACTATGCAGAGACATAGTTGGATTAGAAGCTGTCTAATTACTGTTGTTGTTACTCCTTTTTCACATGGGATGGAGGGGGAGAATTGATGAGCTCATGCATGACATGCATGAGTTCTAGAATTCTGCTGAGCTCATACATGACATGCATGGCTTCTAGAATCCCTCCCATGTGAATGCATTGAGAGTCAAATTAGTTAGGCACCTCCAATTTTGAAAATCAAAGGAAGTAGCCAAATTTGATTTGAATTTGTATTCAGAATTTTCCTTATAAATATGGGACGAATTCTGCCTTGTTTAAGTATCAGAGAGATTCCATAGAGAGTCCAGAGTCTAAACCAGAGAGTTTAGGATTGAGAGAGAGAGCCAGGAGAGCTCCAGGAAATTTAGGGGAGTTTTTTGTATAATTCTTGTACATTAATTTTCTCTGTTAATACAAGTAATTTTTCTCCCAAATTCTGTTTTGAGTTGATCATTACATCCCAACAGAGCATTATCTGGTCTTCCAACTCAGCCAGCGTACCAGAAAATCCAGTGGCGCAACTCCTAGATTCTGGGAACCTTGTTCTCAGAGAAAGTATTGACGCCAGCTCTGAAAGCTATTTGTGGCAGAGCTTTGATTATCCATCAGACACGTTGCTGACAGGCATGAAGCTGGGGTGGAACTTAAAAACTGGTTTTGAGCGGTATCTCACAGCATGGAAAAGTGCCGATGATCCATCCCCCGGAGAATTTAGTTTCCGACTGGACATTAGCGGGCCACCCGAATTAGTTACTGTCACTCCATCAAGGAAAGTCTTCCGCAGCGGACCATGGAACGGTTTGCAGTTTGTCGGTTTTCCCAACATGCGAAACGTTATCTACAAACCAAGTTTGGTTCGTACCAAAGACGAGCTGTATTACGCATATGAGCCAATCAACGACACAGTTATCACATTTTTCATGATTAATCAATTAGGTAAACCGCAGCGTCTTGTATGGAATGGGAAGAGCAGGGAATGGAGTATTTTGTACTCTGTGCCAATTGATCAATGTGACAATTATGCTGAGTGTGGTAATAATAGTTACTGTAGAGTTAACAAGAATCCCTTGTGTGAGTGTTTGAAGGGGTTTGTACCCATATCACAAGATGAATGGGATACACCTCAGGCTAGAAAATGTGTAAGAAAATCGGCATCAGAATCAGATTGCAGAAATGGAGAAGGGTTTCTAAAGCTCGGGTGGATAAAATTTCCAGACAATATTTGGTCCAACCAAAGTATGAATATTAAGGAATGTCGGGCAGAATGCTTGAGGAACTGTTCATGCAGGGCTTACGCTCAGTTAAAAGTGAGTGTAGGAGGTGGAGGCTGTTTGATGTGGATTGGTGACCTGATTGATATGAAAGAGTGCTCTCAACAATTCACTTGGGGACAGGATATATTTATACGAGTTCCAGCGTCAGAACTAGGTAAATTAAGAGTATTATTTCATTTAAAGCTGAACAAGCAAAATACAAACGTATTCCTTATTATAGTTTGGCTTAGGTCTGTTTATACAATGAAACCGACCATGAAATTTGTCTTTTTTCTTCATTACTAATTATCTCTCTCTCCCTCTAGAAAAGAACGAATTCAACAAATTGATTAAGTTTTTTTGATGTTGTTTGTTCCAAAATCAGTTCATCACTTGAGTAAAAAGAAAATAATAAAGATCGTCCTACTGGTCTCAACCATTTCTGGCTTATTTTTTATTGGGAATTGTACTCTGCAAAGCTCATTGGAAGAAGATAAAGAATAAAGGTAATTCATTCATCACATCCTTTTTTTTTTTTAATTAATAAAGTTCGTAGCCCTTCTAACCTTCGGTTAAATATAAAGAGCCATTCACCTCTAAAATTTATTGGTAGTCTTCATGTTGGCCAGGTTATGGATAAAAATTAAGAAAATGTATCTGTTTCTATCAGTTATTTTTAAAAGAAAAAAAATCTTAAAAAAGAAAAAAAAAATCTTAACGTAGAAAATGGAGGTCCTAACGTGTTTCTCCGCTTAACAGCTAAGGAAGAACTAAAAACTTTAGTAGGGCTTGAGAGCAGGGGAGAGGACATAGAAGTACCTTTGTTTGATTTGGCTACCATTGCCTCTGCCACCAACAATTTCTTTAGCGCCAACAAGATAGGTGAAGGTGGATTTGGCCCTGTTTACAAGGTAATAGAGGTTATACATATCTATGAAACGGTGTAAGAAAAATAATCTAGCTCTCGCAAATCAATAAAATGCTTTTATAACACTACACAGGGAAATCTTCCAAAAGGACCTGAAATTGCAGTGAAGAGGCTTGCAAAAGATTCAAGACAGGGTGTTGAAGAATTCAAGACCGAAGTAGTTTTAATTGGAAAGCTTCAACACAGGAATCTTGTTGGACTTATTGGCGGCTGCATAGCAGGCGATGAAAGAATGTTGATCTATGAGTACATGCCCAATAAAAGCTTGGATTGTTTTATTTTTGGTTCAACTATAAACCCTATAGACCTATAGTTAGTTACCCATATTTGTGAGAGTTACTGAAGTTGTCGCTAATGTGCAGATCATGAAAGAAGAAAATTATTGTCATGGAAAAAGCGCTTTGACATTATTCTTGGGATCGCAAGAGGACTTCTCTACCTTCAACAAGATTCTAAACTTCAAATTATTCACAGAGATCTAAAGACCAGCAATATTTTATTAGACGGTGACCTGAATCCGAAAATTTCGGATTTTGGGCTGGCAAGGATTTTCAGAGATGACAACAAAGAAGTGAAAACAAAAAGAGTCATCGGAACTTAGTAAGTTCTACTACCACCAACTTATAATATGTACGTACTAGGTTAAAGACCTAATATTTGTTATTCTGATGTAGTGGTTATATGTCTCCTGAGTATGCTGCTGAAGGAAAATTTTCTATGAAATCCGATGGTTTTAGCTTTGGTGTGCTTCTGTTAGAGATAATAACCGGCAAAAGAAACAGAGGGTTCTGTCATCCGGATCACCATCATAATCTTATAGGACATGTAAGCAGATAAAAATAAGCTGGTTCCTCTTTCATATGCTCTATCCATTCTCCTAAATAAGTAACTCTGCTACAATATTTTCAGGCGTGGCTGCTTTGGAACGAAGGAAGGGCCCTAGAACTGATTTATACATGTTTAGAAGATTCTTTCACTGAATCGGAAGTTAAAAGATGTATTCAAGTGGGTTTGTTATGTGTGCAACAATTTCCGGAAACCAGGCCAGAAATGTCATCTGTAGTTTTTATGTTGGCAAATGAAGGGGCAGTGTTACCTCGGCCCAGACAGCCAGGTTTCTTCATTGAAAGAGGCTCTGGCACAGATACATCAGCAGGTAACGAAAAACCTCATTCAGTAAATGCATTGAGCATAACCACACAGGAAGGCAGATAGGAATGCAAGCTACAGTAGTGTGTTTACTGTTGGCGTATATGCACCGAGAATTCTGTAATTTAATAAAGAAAATAATTAAATAATTGCCATCACAATGTAATAACTTGGAGTGGAGTTTGGGATCGGGCGCAATTCTTTTGAACCGGAGTTTGGGTTTCATGTTCGATTATCTCCCGGCCTAGTGAATTGGTGATGGTATATCCACTAAATATATGTAATTGGAATGCCTGTGATGTGACTGCAAATTAGGCAAAAATTTGAGCTCATGTTTAACACGAAACCAGTAAATGCTATATTGTGTGACAGAAAAAGGAATTGAAACAAAGAGAGAGAGAAAAAAAAGGTAATTTTAACTAAAGGCCTAGTTGTTTATTTTACGTACTGAAAACCCATAAAAAATATAATATCCTCTTTGTTGACTTTCTTTTCCCCTGTCATGTCTAATACCGTACAAGAATCCGGGGTCTTCTAACGAATCAGAAGTCGCATAACTGCGACTCTTGTTTCACAGATGTGTGAATGGAGAATCTTCTTTTCTTCTACTTTAGCTTTTTTCATTATTTTATCAGAATGAAGTTGTCATTAGTGGTTGACACCATAAGCTCAGTACAGATTCGGCTGATGACAGCGATGTTTTACTTTAATCGTTCTAAGGCTTGATCTGGGCATCTCTTCTACAAACTCCAAGAACAGGTACCTGGGAGTATGGTAAAATAATAGCCCTGAGCCAGTTGTTCAGTTGAAATACGAATAAACTTGTTACAAAACCACTAGTAACTTAACTATTATCTCGTTTAATGGATATCTCATCCTTTTCAGTGTATATGTATCAAGTCATTATCTGGCCTTAAAGCATCATAGAAAAGTAGAGAATCCAGTCGCATAACTCTTAGATAATGGAGAACTCTAGTTTTCGGGGAAAATTTCAGCCCTAGTCCTTAAAACTCTCTGTGGCACAGAATTAACTACCCATCATGCACTGTTTGAAGGTAAGAACTTGAGCTGGGATTCAAAGATTGGTCTAAAATGATATTTAATGCCATGTTGATTCTCGGGTACAAAGATATAAAATGGGATACATAAAACTGGGTGCCTGGAATAATGCCTAGAAGACTTTAATTTCAGATTTGAAATTCATGTGTTACCTCAGATGTTCATATACAGCAGATCAATAAAATGGCCACAAATGACAATTGGATGGAGTTTACTCTGGAGGAAGTCCTAAATATACTAGGTTTTCATTTTCTAAACCCATTTAGTGCTTAACAGGATGAGTACTTATTATAGATACGAGTCTTTTGACAATCCAGCTTTACGCTATTGTAACTCAACAAATCAAGCATGTCGCAGGGTATCATATGTAAAGAAAGGGTCACTTGATGGGATTTTCTATAGTCAGTGCCCCATAATTTGAGTGAAAATTATGGTAATTGCGGTGTTTATGGTAATTTGTGTAGGTGAAAGCCGGTGTCTGAAGCCCAAAGCCAACAATATCTACTTGGTTTATGTTCAGCTCAACGCTGTTATCTACAAGGTTTGCAAAAGAGGTCTATGCTGCAAATAAGACTGAGATTATGGTCAGAATGGAAACAATAGTAAATAGAAAATGAATAATGAAACAGACTAATCAACAGATAAAAAATGCATAACGTTGGGGATTGATGTTAAGTCATCATGGATGGGCGAAACCAAGGTATGGATTTTTGCCCTAGTTGAATCTTCTAGCTTGAAAAATATTCTTAAAAACAAAAGGAAATTTGAGAAGCATGAAATAAATCTGGTTGATTAACGAGAGAAAAAGCAGTTATATCAAATTTATTCTATTTATGTTGCTGTTATAGATGCAGATTTAAATAAGTAAACAAAGAAGACCGCCCCAGTACTTCCTATTGCTTCCGGTGTGTTTATCTTGGGCTTGGCTATCTACATTTTTGTTTTTTTGGAAGAGAGCAAAGAAAAGAGGTAATAATAATCATCCGGTCTCTGTCTTAGAGTAGTCAAACAGCCATAAATTAACAAGCAGATCCGTTTCAAATCGTTGACCATTTAACAGACAGAAATGTAGGAAAATGAATATTGAAGTACCTTCACTTGAGCCGGCCACAATTCTGACTGCTACTAACAATCTATCTCAGGAAAACTAATTGGAGGTGGTGGCTTTGGCCCTGTCTATAAGACAAGACAGCTTATATCTTTCCCTTTCATGGATCTTGCAACAAGGGAGAAACAAACATTGCCTCAGCCAAGAGAGCCTAATTTGTTCTCTGAAAGAAGTGGTGCTGATAAAAGATCCATTGCCAAGCAAGAAAGAATCGCATTCAAAATGCAGAAACCATAACTATGCTGGATGGTAGGTAATTAATGCAACGCACCTTATGATAAGAGAACTCAGTGATTTGTGTATACAACAGATTATAATTGTTTTAGTCCCTCCTGCATTTCAAAACTATTTTGTTAACTTTGAAGCCAAACTTTATTCATTTCATAACAAAAGAAACATACCTCCAACATCTAGATTAAGTAGATTAATTTAGCTTCTCTATTAACGTCTGTATTCAAATAACAAGTTCAATAGGCTATTGCATTTTGAATGCCAACTTGAGAATGAAAATTTAGATTAGATATATTCATGTTCTCTTTTGAAGTCCTTTAGGCATTTAATCAAACACTTGGTTTAACTATTTAACTGAACAAATTGAAGCACTGTCCAAACTCTCTTTTCATTAAATAAAAGAATAACAAGCAGGCAATATGATGCTCAATAAACATGACAAGGCAACAACCAAGCACAAAACAAGAAATTTTATATCATCAGTAAAAATTATTATAGAAATAAAATGATGGACGGATTCTTACCCCTAACCTCCGACCTTCTTTATTTTAAGATTTCAATCTCCATACCCTCTCTTCATTCTTAATTTTCTTCTCAACTCATCCTCCTTTTCTTTTTCTTTTTGATGCCGACGTCTCGTACTGAAAGTCGGCACTGAATTGGATTTTGTTATATGCAAGACAGGTCAAACTCCATTTCACGGTTCTCTTAGCCTCTACCTCAACTCAGAATTCCCTCCCTTGGGGCTATTAGAAAGCGGGTTTACAACGTAGTTGCAACCTTTAGCTTTTCTGCATTTGCATAGTGAGTGCTCCCTTTTGTAGTCCTACTGGATAAGAGCGAGTTGGTTAAACCGCGGAATGCACACAAGAAATAACATGAGACAAATACAAGGCATGTGTGATGCAAACAAGAGAAGTGTAAGACACTAAAAGATGATGTCTTGTGCCTACAAGATGGTCGTGCACCCGTAAGACGAATCATGGGATTTTTAGTTTAATTTAAATATAATTATATCATATCCAAAATGCTGTAATTTTCGATTTTTATTTCAAATGTCAGTTTTGTTTTAATTTCTTTATAGTCTCTATATTTGTGCAAAAGCTTGGTAACCCACGCTACTAATAAAAATGAATAAAAGTTAGTATGAGTTTGTGCTCTTAAAAAAAAAAAAAAAAAACCC